>PITA01031471.1:0-15163 GCA_004023965.1 Spilogale gracilis
TTTTTTTTTTTTTTTTTTTTTTTTTTTTTTTTTTTTTTTTTTTTTTTTTTTTTTTTTTTTCTCTGTGCTTCTTCCATACACTTATAGGTAATCATTTTTGTTAGATTTTTAGGTTGTTTTCTTAATCACTTTCTTTTGAAAATATAAACAATATGCGTGTAGATATATCCTTCCACTTTTTATACATAAACCAGCATATAAATGCTTGGAGAAGAGCAATGAATTAGGAGTTAGAAGAACTGTGTCTTTGTTTTGCCTGAACTAGCAACTGAATACAGGATTTTGGAATACTTAAGCATCTTGTAGTTTGGTTCCCTTAGGAGTAAAAACAAGAGAAATCACCCAGATTACTTTGTAATATTTAGGATTCTATATTTTGTGATATTAGACAATGCCTATTTAGTTGGGATATACAAGTAAAAATATGTAAAATTGACCACACACACACAAATACAATTTCATCTCTTGGCATAGATAGCAACACATATCCTAATTTAAATAAAGGGTCACAGTGGGAAAAATCTATAGGCAACCAGTGACCTTAAATTGATTTGAGGTATTTGTGTTCTTAAATAGGCTATTAATTATGTGAATGGTTGTATTATTACTATATTCTTATTCATGCAAAAATGGTAAATCATACTGTCCAGTTTTCATAATTAGCCTGTCCTCTCTCTCCTTCTTCCAGATAACTATTTTATAGTTTTTTTCTTCACATTAAATTTGTACCTCCTTCCTCATTCTCATACCAATGGATAATCTTGCCCTTTTATATGCCCCCCCCCAAGTTGAAGTTTATTTTCCAAAAACTCTCACCACCACAACTATTTATTCATTTGCATCTATGCCTGTTAATTTTCTCTTTTCTCCAGATGCTATGGAGGGAAGTATCCCTCTCACTTGGTAGAGCCAGCCTCCATGTATGTACATTACAGCCTATCCTCTTTCACCTATTCACTGATCATGCCTTGCCTGAGACATCATCAACTTCTCACTCTCTACTGATTTTTTTCCTACCAGCTAAAAAATACGCAATTACTTCTACCCTCTAAAAACACTCTCTTACATCTTAAACCTTCCCTCTCCACATGCTCCCTTTGATAGTAAAACTACTTGGAAGAGGAATCTCAATGCTCACAACCTTTAACTTCTCTCCTTCCATATTTTCTCAAACATACTAGAACCTAATTTTTTCCTCTCTATATAATTTCTTTTTTACATAACCCAGATGCAATCCTATCTCTACCTTCAAAATGTACTAACAATCTCAGCAAGAATCTACTAACCATCCCACTAAGAATCTACCTTCCCAAATGCCATTAACCTGACTTAAGCCACTATTATTCCACACCCGTACGATGTTAATAGAATCCAAAATGGTCTTCCTGCTTCTGACCTTGGCTTACTGCTATCTATTCTCAACATCTCAGCAAGATGCATATAGTTAAAATATATCCAGGTTTTGTCAGAGCTCTTCTTTCTCTGATTAGTGCCCTCTAATGGTTTCCCATCTCCAAATGGAAACCAAAATAGCAACTATGACTTACAAGGCCATTCGTGATTATTTTTCTGGCCTCATATTCCACTGCCTTCTCTATTATTTCTCCAATTCAACCTCTTTTCCCCAGGACCCTTGTACTTGCTGTTCCTTCTGACTGGAATGTTCTTCCTCTAATATCTGCATTTTTTACTTTCTCACTTCCTTCACATATTTACTTTCCTGGCTTCTCTATCTAAAACTTCAAACTTTGCTTTTGTGTTAGTCAGCTCAAGTTACTATAACAAATACCACAGACTAGGTGACTTAAAAAAACAGGAATTTATTCCTCACAGTTCTGAAGACTGGAAGTTCAAGATCAAGATGTCTCAAGATTGGTGTCTACAGACACCTCTTCCTGGCTTGTGGAAAGCTGCCTCCTTGCTGAGTGCTCACATGGCCTTTCCTTGGTGTGTGCACATGGAGAGTGAGTGAGCTCTTCTGTCTTCCTCTTTTTATAAGGACACTAGTCCCATTGGGAAGGAACCATCCTCATGATCTCATCTAAACTGAATTACCTCCCCAAAGCCCCACTTACTGTCAAATTGGAGGTGAGGGATTCAAGATGTGAATTTTGGGGGAATACATTCATTCTATAATAGCTTTCTCCACTTATATTTCATATTCTCCATTTTTATTTTTACCTATACACTTATCACGTTCTAAAATAAACTATATTTTCTTATTTTGTAGATTGTATTTCCTATTAGAATTATATGTCCATGAAAGCAGGGACTTTCAACCTTTTATTGATTCTCTAGTGCCTCAAAAAATGTCTGGCACATAGTAGATGCTTAGCAAATATGTGTTGAATAAATAAGTGCCCAGAATGTCTTAGAAGTTCAAGTAGGCCATAAATATGAAAGAGATGTAAACTTGTGAGAAAGAACCGGCTCAATTCTGAAATAAACAATGTGCTATGGGAAATCATCATATTATGCTCACATCTACTATTGTGAACATTTTAGCACTCAGTGAATTTATGAATTAAATCCCTCCTTGAAGAAATATCTAATTGATAAAACTACAATGAATCAATTACACTATCTGAAAAAGGAGTAACAAAGTAATTTAAATTTCAATGCTGATATGGGCATCTGTTTATTATAAAACAAAAGTTTTTTTTTCTTTACTTTAGAATAAACAACTGTGACAAATTGGCTCCATATTTCCTTTAGTTATACTCATAATATATTTTAAAGCAACATAATAGGCTTACGTTACCCATCTTGTTTTCAATATCCATATGGCAACTGTTATGTAAATGTTCCTTAAAAATAAATGATGCTGTTTAGTATACAATGTATGTTGTTTGCTACCAAAACCATGATTATGTGAAAGTAAAGAATCACTGAATCATCCTAAAAAAGGATTAAATTCTAGGAGAACTATAAATAGGAAATAGCTGATACTATTAAACTAATGTCAGAAGCACTTTACTTGAATTTATCAAGATGACATAACTTGGAAGAAGTTTTAAGATGATAATAGAAGACATTTTCTAAGTTTTTTGACAAATACAGTTTAATGAAAGTCACTGAAAACTAGCTGTTACAAAACTGAAATCACATGATGAGAAATTATGAGCGAGGTAACCCAGTACGTTACTTTGTTTCTCAAAAACCCAAATGAGTGTAATGAGGAGAGGAGCCCTTGGGATTTTTAGTGGCTGTTTTAGATATTTCAGAAAAAAGCAACAAAGACATAGAAGTATCTCCAAAATTATTTTTTTGTGTGGATTTCAAGCTATAAGAATTTTTAGGTAGTATTCATAGCCTACCTACTGAATTGAAAGAGCTTTATAAGATACTCTTAAGTACACAACATCAAATCAAGCAGTTAGAGACCACACTATTGATATGCCTACATCTCAGGTAGACTCCTCTAAGGGACTCTTCAAACACTCCTTTTGAATTAAAGATGTTCTGCCATATTCAGTTATGGACACATAGAACCTTAGCATGTAGTTTAATTCCTTTTCTATACATGTGAAAGTGTAGGTCTTGCAGGAAAATAAGGAGCATTCCCATGGTCACATGAGCTAAGTTACATGAGATCAGGACTAAAACCTATCATGTCAACCAGTTAGCTTCCTTGCTGTCATAAGATCTTGTTTTGCTACTGAATGATACTGGCCAACACACACACACACACACACACACACACACGAGATGCACACAAACATATATGTGTATTTTTATTTATGCAGCTTAACTTCATTCACAATGGGGATAGAACCAAGTTCATAAACACTAATGGTATGTTCAGTGACATGAACATTTGGTTAGCATGTGATCTTCATCTGTTTCCTAGGGCACCAAATTTTCTTAGCAACACCCAGAACCTGGGATGATAGTGATACATGTTTTTTAAGGCTGATGGAAATCGTGGGGTCTATTTTTTTTTTTTCTTTTTTGGCAGCTGGCATTTAGAAAAGATCAGAAGCAAATAGTGACTCTGGCTGCAAGCACAAGTACTTAAAACTGCCCTATAAAGCTAGGAAATAAGAAATAGGCTATGGAAAAATAGCATATTTGCTGCCTCATTACCTTCCTCCATACCAGCAGAGATAGGATATGAGTGGCATGCCAGGATATTGTTATTAAATGACACAAAGTTTTAAAAACTCAAGAAAATAATTAATAAAATAAGAAGTAAAGAGGATATTGCTAAAAATTATATTGTGTATCTCAATTTTCAGGTTTTCTATGTTTTAATGATATGACTGTCTTTCCATATTTTAGAGATTATGCATAAGCCTTCTATCAACATTTTCTACAGAATATATTTTACTTTTTATAATTTTTGAAAATATCCCATTAAAAATCTGGATGTCCAAACTAAATTGTAGTAGTTCATCAATACTGAATCTGATTTAGGGGACCCTTGTCTTCTTTTACATGCACTGTTGAGATAGCAATCCAGTAACTCCATAAAGATGAGCTTCTCCAGGTGGTGCACCTGCCTTTTGTATGTTAATACATTTTTCTGTTTCTCAGAGACACAGTGATGTGGGAAACAAAGGCAGATAGAAAAATTATTAAATTTCCTTACTACCTTAGAGCCCACTGACAAGTGCTTGAAACAGGCAGAGTTATACACCACTAGGGACTCAGCTGCCTCAATGTTAATACTTCGCTAAGAGCAAAAGGCAATCCCAGCCTGAATGGCGCCGTCTCCTCCCCCCGCCCCCAAAGATCCTGTAAGTCTACTTTAATGTATAAAAATTTCTTTGGAAACTTCCTTTATCTCTAAACCTCCCCAAGATACATATTGGTAATAAACATCCCCCAAGCATATGGCCCACCAATATATATCTGAAGGGTCTCACGACAAAGGCTTAATTAGACAGTAATAAATGACTTTTCCCAACAATACCTAGCCCCCTCAAGGTCCTGGAAACCTTGCTTCCAAAATACCTTAGAGATTTACACTATCCCTAATCCCCTCCCAACCTTTAAGTGTATAATGAGCCACTCCTCAAGACCCCATTACAGCTATTTCTGCCCATGGATCCCATCCTCATGCTTCAATAAAACCACCTTTTCTGCACCAAACATTTCTCAAGAATTCTTTCTTGGCCATCAGCCTTGAACCCTAATGTCTTTCCTCCATCATATGGAGCCCAACATGTTTGTGGTTTGGTCAAGTAAGTGAACTTGTAAAAGCATAAGAATATGGGTTGAGTAGCGAAGATCTTAATGATACCCAGGGGTGGGGATGGGGGGCACTGCTGATGTAATTCGTAGCTCTAGTGAATACCACACACTGTGGTGAGGGTCCTGAGAGTGGATTAGAAAAGTGAATGTCAGCACTATGGGAATGTACAGAAAAGGAGTCTAAGAAACCTGAAACTTGCTCCCATTTGTTTTTCTCCAAATCTAGGACATCATAAAAATTCAGGCAGCTTGCTAGATTCCGATACAAATAACAACTCTATGGACAAAATAACAGCTTGTGATTAAAAAAAAAATTTTTAATGCTTAGTCTTTTCAAAAAGAAATACCATAACCTTCAAGTTGAATTTAGAGGATGAAACACCAAGTAGATAAATTTTATTTAAAATATTGCCTGTTTGTTCATTTAAGAAAAAATAAAATAAAACAAACTTGGAGTTGTAATGAGATAAGTTCCAAAAGAAATGCATTCTGAAATGTGGAATGATCCACCAAGAATGGTGGAGGAAACCACAAGGACTTTTAAAAATACTGGAATAAAATACTCATGAGGACTACTGAGCTTGTCCAGGAATTCTTTCTTGGTTATAGTGGATATGTTAGATTGATTCTTAAACATCCATTTCAATCCCCTTCTAATAGGTAGAGGCTGTATAAAGGTCCCAGATGTGTTGGAAGTGAGGATTCCAGATGCGACTTAAGTCCTGCCAATCAGATGCTCTCATATGACACTTGACTTCAGAACTGACTTAACCTAAGAGCGAGACCTAGTGTGTGAGACACTCATTTTGTGGGTGCTGATTTAGCAAGATTCTCATGACTCTGGGGCCAAGAGTGGCAGCGGTGGCCTCTTGGACCCAGATTATAGCTAAGTCAAGAATGATCCTGGAATCAGGAGTTGGCTCTTGAATTCCCTCCCAGAAGTCATCAGCTTCTTGGCAGGCCAGTTCTACTGTGTGGTTCTGGGAGTCATTCCTGGAGGCTCAAGCCTAGAGCATGTTTCTACAGCTCTTTTAACAATTTTATAAATACTTTATTCTCTGTATTAAATTATTTTCTAATTTCCTAAATTTTTTTTCTGCTTAAAATAGCTAAAATATTTTCTATTACCTGCAGCTGAACTTCTACATGACAGGAGAATATATCCTTATCCTATGCTTTCAGTGTAGTTCTGCCGGAAGGGCTTAGGAAAAGACTAAGGAAACTGAAAATCTAGGCTCTTCCCAAATATAACTGCTCTCTTCCTATTGTGTTCCCTCTAGAATCAGAACAACCACCACCTCTTTGATCTGTGTCTGAGAATAATAATGTCTACCTCATAGAGTTATGAGAATTAAATTATGAAGTACATAAACCACTTAGCATAATTCCTAGTACATAATAAGTTATCAGTAGATGAGATATGTTAGCATTATTACCTCTGTAGAACTTCTGTCATTTGTAATGATCCTTACATGAGAAGTGGTTTGCATACCCTTGAGGGAAAGAACTAGGATTCACTAGTCTCAAGATCCTATCACAAACCTTGACATTTTACAGATATTTAATGCTTCCTGATTGACTGTTTCTAAATAGTCTGAGTTCACAAAGATTATCAAAGTTCTCAAAGTATTTTATTCTTTTATTTTCTTCTGGGAAATTAGAATATGCCTAACACTTCATGGAATCTTACTTGAGAGGGTGAGATAGAAGAGAATAAAAAAATCTAAAAGAAACTTTTTATATTATCCGTTTCAGATCCAGCATTTCATGTATGATGTATGATGCAAGTTAAGACCCAAAGTTATTATTCTGTGCTAAAGTTCACAAACCTATAAACCTGCAACCAGTGCTCTATAGTCCCCCTATTAGGTTTTTCTATGACATTACATTAAGTAGGATATGATCATTAAAGTCTTATCCAGCCCTGAGAGTCTATGATTTTAAGAGCTGAATTTTCAAAAATTGCATCACTTGGATATACTCTTCAAACAGTACTAAGAACTTTCACACTTTCCTTAACAATATGATTGTATCTTGTTTTGATTACTGAAGATTATAAATTTAAGTATCAACAACTGGACTATGAAACAATACAGTGACATCTCAGAGTAATTACAAGTTGTAGGGACTCATCCCTGATACTAAATAGTTTCCAGTGTTTAGAGGTTTTAGGTTTTTCTTTTATAGTTTTGTGTTCAGTTTCTTTTCTCAATATGAGGCATTTAGCTATCTTTTCTTGTCACCACCAATAATCTGGTCTCCTGAAACTCTCACTTCTTCTAGTCCTCAAGGGTTTAGAAAATCAGAAGCTAAAAGAAGAGTAAACTGACTATGAGTGAGAGCTTATGGAATTTTTCTAAGGATGGATATGAATTTTAGTTGGTAGACCATTTGGTATTGTTTTTGACCCCTCAGGCTTTCTTTCCCCCTTATTCTTCTGATTTCTTTGGGTTTTGATAATTGACATGACCACACAAATAGTCCTAGGATGTGTAAGACTAAGTATCAACACTGAAAGAGCAACTACCCACAAGGCCAAATTCTGATAAATTAATTTTCTATGTAATGTAAAATGCTACCGTCACTTTGAAAAATATTTCGGTGGCACCTCAGAAAGTTAAACCAAAACTATTATTTGATTCAACAATTTCATTCCTAGTTACACACCCAAAAGAAATTAAAAAACATTTCCATACAAAAACTTGTACAGGAATATTCGTAGCTGTCATTATTCTTAGTAGCCAAAAGGTAGAAACAACCCAAATGTCCATCAATGATGAACAAGTAATGTAGCATATCCATATAATGGAATATTATTTGACCATAAAAAAGAATGAAGTATCAAGACACACTACAACATGGATAAATGTTGAAAATATTATATTGATGAAAGGAGGTCACAAAAAGCCAAATATCATTTTGGTTCTTTATATAAAATGTGCTAAATAGGCAAATTTATAGAGACAGATAGAAGGCTATGGTTGGCTAGGACTGTGGGCTGGGGTGGGGGATGTTGTAAGGCAATTGTGAAAGTAAGAGCTAAAAGGTACAAAAGTTTCTTTTTGCATGATAAAAATGTTCTAAAACTGATTGTGGCGATGCCTGCCCAATTCTAAATATACTAGGAACACTGAATTATATACTTAAAATGGGTGAATTATACAGTATCTGAATTATATTTCAATAAAGCTGCTACCATGTAGCAAAATGATGATCACATTTCCATGTGAAATCCACCTACTTCAAACAATACTTTATTCAACAAACTCAGAGTCAATTCTTCAAAGTTTATTGTAAAATAAAAGGAATGTAATAGTATTTTGATGAAAACAAAAGCTTTTCTCAAATTGCCTATTCATATAGTAGGGAATTTGGCAAAATAGCACCACTCCAAATTATCACCACTGATAAATAGTAAACTTTTACACGAATGCCTTGTGTTCCACGTAATTTTTTTGTTTCATTACAAAAGACGTCACTGACTGAAATATCACTTACAGAGTAACCCAAACAGGATTTCTTAAATTAAAGGCAGGAAGGTTCAACAGCAGAAAGATGATTAATCAGCACAGAAGAATTCCTAACATCCTGGTTAAACTCTAGTGAAGTCAATTTGCTTTCTTTTCTTTTTCATTGTTACTATAGAGATCAGGGAACTGCAAGCACATGTGGTTTGGACAGGAAGCTTCTTACATTCATCAGAAACAAAAGGGCAGAGGGCAGTGGCAGTGAGTGGGGGGCAGGACTGCACTGCAGAGGCCAGAGTCACGTTCTTGGTCCCGTCAGGGGTGACTGGCTGATGCTGGTGACTCCTTTGTGTCTCACAGGCCTACTTTCCCTATTTGTTACAAGTTTTCAAATTAGGTCCTGGGAAAAAATGTATCACCTTATTAACAGGAGATGCTTTTCTGAAAGTCTCCACCACAGGATTCTCACCTTCCTGTATTGTTATTAAAAAAATTTTAAGACAAGACAATAAAGTGACATTCCATTATCAGGTAAGTTTAAATAGGGGAGGATAGGGGGATATATTGTTAATGATTCAATCTGAACTGTCTAAAAGCAAATAGTTATATTAAAAATAAATGTGTTTTAGCTACAATCTAGATTGGTTGAAAAAATATGCCAGAAACCGAAAAGAAAATCTCAAAATAATTATCTACATATTCTATTTTTATATAATATTGGATATTTTTCTCCATATGACAAATTATGGCTAAGAGAAATGCTATCATAAGAAACTATGTTTACATGGGCGTGTGTGTGTACGTGTGTTCATAACTCAGACACACAGCATTTATAAGAATTCAGCCACTGCAAGAGGGCAGGAGATGAAATTATCAATACTATCAAGTAGTATAAATGTCTCTTGGGTGACACATATTCAGAATTTTAAAAATTGAGAACGTTTAGAGTAAGAAGTATAGTTTGCTAATAAGCTTTATATTCATGTTGATCTTTTGCAAAAAGTTCTTTAGATTATTTATATGTTCTGCATCATAGTTCACACCATTTAAAAGCCTTCAGTCCTGTAACACTGGGTGTCAAGCTATTAGAAGCATTCTGAGACACTCCTTCCATGGAAATGTCTAATGCCATTGCACTCATGTACCATGCAGTGCAGAGAATCCATTTTCAGTTTTAATCCTAAGTGTAAAGTGAGTAATTTATTTATTTATTTTTATTACATTGTTTTACTTATTGGAACACTGAAAAATAAAATAAAGTGAGTAGTTTTTGACAAAATGGATTTAAAATACCCCTCTAACTGGTACAGCTCAAAGTACTCTGATCCAATAGGAAGGAGACATCCTTGACCCTATATCTCCATCCCAATTCCTCTCCCCACCTCCAGCCTAAAGTACTGATCCTACAGGAAAAATGCACATGCCAAATGTTCCACATATCTATCCTTTAATTACATGTTGAACACTTGGGATGTAGATCAAGAGAGCTGTATCATCACACTGACCATTTTGGGTTAGGAAACAAAAACTGAGCACATATTACAGGTTGGTCATACAGACCCAGGTTAGCTCCAATGACCTGTGAATTGAGAGAGGAGTCCATTCCATTAGCTACCCTCTGGGAGAGGTGGCTACAGTCAGTGGTAAGCTGGTTCAGAAGAATTGACTATCTTTTCTTATCAACTTTATATGAAGTTCCTGTTAGAGGATTCTATTTTAGCAAGGGGATTTGGCAATACATTAACAAATTCTTATTTTGTCTTTAAAAATTTTAAATTGGTGAGAACAGATATTGTGTGGAACTTTTATCCCATTAGGAGTGTGGCCTAGTTTGCTATTATGTATATAATATAAATGCTGAATGGCGGGGGAGGGAGGTTAAGAATGATTAGACTATACTATTGAAAATCTGATATTTCCTAGGAAAATACACATTTTTCATGCTAAATCCCATATTACTTTATAATATCTAAACTAATTGTATCAAGAAAATCCTATTTATTTAGGTAAATTCACAAACAATTGGAACTTGATTAATCCCAAGGACTAAGTAGCATAAATAAATCATTTTATGAGCCAAATGAAAATGAGGTTAGGGCAGGAAATATGCACACATTAAAAGTGAACTAATGTAAACTGAAGTACTTTAAAACAGCATATTTGCTCAAGGTAAGAGTTTATTATAATAACTGAAGTATATGATGGGTTTTAACATCATTACTAACTCTGATGATTTAATTTTAGATGCTTGCCAGTAAGAATTACGATAAATACTGATTTTCACTATAGGCAGCCTTTCCTAAAGATTATGCAAATTTCCTTTGCCATGGGACTTTTTTTTTTAAGATTTTATTTATTTTTTCATTTTAGAGAGACAGTGCGTGAGTGGCGGGATGGGTAGAAGGAGAGGAAAAGAGAATCCCAGGTTGACTCTGCACTGAGCGTGGAGTCTGACACAGGGCTTGAATCTCACAAACCTGAGTTCATGACCTGAGCCAAAATCAAGAGTTGGATTTCAACTGCCTGAGCCACCCAGGTGCCCTAGCCACAGGACTTTTCTTAAGTGTATAGAGAAACTTATTTTTTGCATCCACTTGAATACAATAAAGATGTCCCCTAATCAATAAGCCCTTGGTCAATGTCATCGCCCATTAAAAACTTCTATAATTCACTGCTTAGGAATGAGCAATTTAAATGCTGCTATTCTGAAAAACTATGGAGAAGAAAAATTTTTTTCTTTTTTTTCTTTTTCTTTTTTTCCCGTTAGATATATCTAAAACCAGTAACGTCCTTGGACTCATGAGGCTTCCAGAATATGATAGGACAGTGTGCAAAGGTGCACTGCATCTATTACCTCACTGGATCCTCATGCAAACTTGAGGCAGGCAGCAAGTCCAGTTTATAGATGAGAAAGATGAACCTTCCAAATCATCTACCCTGGTCTCAAGTACACAGTTCACAACTATGCACATCTCCAGGTGAATTATCTCTTTGTTTCTCTTTGGGTTTCTGTGTGCTGGAAGTATATTCTTTGCTAGAATATTGCCTTATAGTCTCATATACGGGAGAGGAGAGGAGGGAAGGGGAGCAGAGGGGAGAAGAAAATTGATAAGAGATGCTCCGGTTTCAAGTTTCTGCTTTAAGAATGCTCCCTTAGGGCACCTGGATGGCTCAGTAGGTTAAAGCCTCTACCTTTGGCTCAGGTCATCATCTCAGGGTCCTGGGATCAAGGCCCACATTGGGCATCTCTGCTTGGCAGGGAGCCTGCTTCCTCTTTTTTCTCTCTGCCTGCCTCTCAGCCTACTTGTGATCTCTACATATATATATATATATATATATATATATATATATATATGTAATAAAAATTAGATAAATCTTAAAAAAAAAAAAGAGTTCTCCCTTATATTCTCCTTGACTTTGTCTTTGACCTTCCTTTCTGGAATGGATGATCTCATTCTTCATGTGTGATTCCTAAAAAAGTGTGGTAGGCAGATCAATGGCTCTTAATTCCTAGAACCTGTAAATTTTAGCTTACAGGACAAAGGGGAATTAAGGCGGTAGATAGAACTAATCAGCTGGCCTTAAATAATGAGATTATCCTGGACTATCCAGGACTATCCAGGTAGATCCAATGTAATCAAGAACTTTCTTAAAAAGTGAAGGAGGCAGAACAGAGTCAGAGATTTTGAAGCTGGAGGAAGGGGCCAAGAGCGAAAGAATGGGGAGGTCCTCCAGAAGTTGGAAAAGGCAAGGAAACAGAGTCACTAAAAACAAACTCTGTCCTGCCAAATCCTAATTTTAGTCCAGTGACATCTGTGTTGGACTTCCAAAGAACTGTAAGATAATAAGTCTATATTGTTTTAAGCTACCACATTTGTGTAATATGTTACAGTAGCAATTAGAAAACTAATATGTAGAGCCAATCCAGTGTTCTTTTGGGTCCTGGGGGCAGGTAGGTCCTTGGGGGTCAACCTCTCCCAACTCCTGAACACTTGTGTATTTTCTTAGAAATGGGTCACTTAGTTGAACCAAGAGAAAACAAGGGCCCATGGGGATATGCATCCTGCAAGGCCAAAAGGTACATTTATGTGAGGATGTTTAGAGGACCCACACCAGCACAGAGTTGGATTCCTATCAACCACGTTTACAAGTAATACCGGGGAAGAAAAAATGTGAAAGTTAGGATAATTTTTCCATCCTCAAGATTAAAACTTGTCAAAGGTAGTACCTATCATGTAAATAAAGGTAATATGGTGTGGCAGGTTTTCAAACTGTGCTTGAACCAGGGTAGCATAACTGTTATAGCATAGGCTTTGGAGCCTGACAGAGCAGAGATCAAGACCCTGCTCTACCCACTAGCTACCCACTAGCAACTCAGTAAGTAGCCTTGGGAGAGTCAGAGCAGAGAGCTGAAACTCAAAGGCTTCTAGTTACCACCTCACCTGTTGATTCAGGGATACTTACTAAAAGAAACCTTAAAATTTATAATGTACCCATACTTTCTTAATGTTAAGTAGTCTCATATGTAAATGTAAGAATATAGGGGTTTTATCTATAAGGGAAACAAAGAAAGGATGAGGAGGGTGGGTAGAAGGAATGTAAGTGGAAAGAGCTGAGAATTTGACCAGTTCTATACCCGGCTATGGGAGAGGACCCAGATACCCAAACAACAGAGTGGCTACTGGCCTCAGCTAAAGGAGAGAAAAGCAGGCTGAGTTGCTAAGCATGTGATAGTAAACCAAATCCTGGATGCATCTGAGAAAGAGCCTTGGACCTTCTGGATATGTGAATGGAGAAGTTACTTTTGCAGGCCATATTTGCCTTATTTCATCTATTCTTAACAATTTCCTGAACAACTGAGCAGTTGGGTATTATTGATATTGGGAGCCTGCAAAAACAAGTGAAAAAATAAAAAGGCTACACTAAACCATCTTCCGTAAGTGTTTCCTGACTGATGAGGATTGGGAGGGATAAGTAGTAGGACCACAAGGAAGTTATTACAGAAAGGGGACAGAAGAGCTAAGGACTCTTCACTCTTGTGGCAGAGATTTTGCTGAAAACTAAAATGAGCTGGTGACAAGCAAAGCACATGAAAATTACTTTCCTGTAATTAAAATTAGGATTTTGTGAAGCTATGAATCAGATTCCTTGAATCATCTTTGGGAGGCTAGGAGCTTCATATTCAAAACACTAGGGTCAATTTATACCATTTTACTGAAAAAAATTTTTTAAAAATCATTCCATGCTTTGAATCCTGGTAATGCTAGCCTTAGTTTGGCCTGACTGCTTGGAAATTTGCTGGCTTGTTTCATTCCTACTGGCAAGAATGAATCAGCTCTCACTGCCCAGGGCTCTAACCAATTGTGATTTTGGCCCTAAAGGGCAAGATCCTGCTCAATGAAAGATCACCTCTGTACTCATCCCACTTTCTCAGCAGGATAAAGGGACTCTCGGTGATGGAGGCTAACCCTGTGGGTGGGGGGCAACACTTCTGGTTAGATGGGCAAGACAAGAGCAGCAGATAGGAACTGACAGCAGCAGATAGGACATTATATAATTTAATAATTTTGTTTTTTTACTTACCCTTCAGTGGTTTCCCTTCCCATTTTCATGGTGACCACTTCATCCATTTATGACTTCTCTTATATCCCCAAACAAATCTCACTGTTATCACAAAACCTAATCTCCCATTCCATGGGAAAAAGAGAACTCTTGATACTTTCCTTAATTTTCCATTAAATGTACACCAATCTCCAACTCTCTTTTCTGTCCTCCTTTGGGCTAATATTTGTTCCACTCTGATGGCTCCTCCTCCTTTGCTATGTACGTGCTCAAAATTCTCATGCCATACAATCATTCTTTACAAAAGTCTGTCTTCTCCTGAGGCCACCAACCTCATTATCCTCCCTCCTTTATTAATATACTTCCTAAAAAGAAAGTATCTTTTTGCTTTCTATTTTCTCACCACATTTTCACTGCTTACCTCACAGAAATTCAGCCTCTGTCCCTTCCTTTCTAGTGATGCTCTTCCCACAATGGCCACTTCCACCTACTTCCTAATTGCCAGACGGTTTGCTCATCTCAATTTTCACTGTATTTGATCTTGAAATAATTACTGCCATCATTTTGTCCTCGGCATTATTTTAAGCATTGTCACATATTCCATTCAGTCCTCCACATAACTCTGTGTGTTAGGTGTTATATTCCACATTTTACACAGATAAGGAAGCAGCTTTGCTTGACTGTTGGGAACCGCCTGGGTCTCGCAAGCTGACAGAGTCACCATGGGGAAGATGGCAGTAGAAGCACAGCTCCTGCCACCCTAAAATAACCCCACTAGGCCTGACATGGTCACAGTGAGGAAAGGGCAGTCTGAGCGTTGGTCCTGCAGATGGTGCGAAACTGACATCTCCTTTTTTACTAATTGATCTTTATCCTAAAAGCGAAACACATTACTCTTTTTTTTATTGTTACTTAAATTTTTTTCCAGTGTTCCAAGA
>PITA01031472.1:0-15172 GCA_004023965.1 Spilogale gracilis
GGATCGAGTCCCACATCGGGCTCCCTGCTCGGCGGGAAGCCTGCTTCTCCCTCTCTCGCTCCCCCTGCTGTGTTCCCTCTCTGGCTGTGTTTCTCGCTGTCAAATAAATAAAATCTTAAAAAAAAAAAAAAATCAGCGTCCAGCACACACGTGAGGAACTTTGTCACTGAGTAAGAAAAAAAATCCAAAGAAAAAGAGACCAAAAGACGGGCCCTTCAGAGCTGAGGTCCGAGTGTGGCTGAAGCTTCCGGAAGGGGCTGGGCCTCACGGCTGTGGGCCTCACATCTGTGCCCGCCTGGGCGGCAGCCGCTCTCACCAGGCATCCTGGGAGCCGTGGGGGCTGGGCACAGGGCCTCAAGCACCCGTGCAGCCCCACCCGCACAGGCTCGGCCGTGGGCAAGGCCCAGGGATGGCACACGTGGTCTGGTCTCGCTGGGACACAGAAGCCCGCCCGGGACCCACCCTGCCATGGAGACCAGCGCGAGGGGACGGGGGCTCCGGGAACAGAGAGAGGGGGCACCACCCCCAAGGAGCCCGAATGACGATAAAGGCCGGCTCCCGGGCTGGGGGGACAGCGGTGCGGTGCAGGAGGCACTCCGGGCTCTTTTAATGCTACCTTTTTTTAAAATTTCTTTTAAAGATTTTACCATTTACGTGACGGAGCACAAGCAGTTGGAGCAGCAAGCAGGGAGAGGCTCGCTGCCTGCCGAACGTAGCGCCCGATGCGGGGCCCCAGACCCGAGACCGTGACCCAAGCCAAAGGCAGATGCCCCTTTACCACCACCTTCTGCAGCTCAATGTAGATGTGTGACTATTAGTCTACTTTTCTCTAAGTTAGAAAAGTCCTACCCGCTTGTGTACATTCGCTGCGGTTCCCAGGCAGAACAGGGCCGGGTTAAGTCCCCCGGCAGGGAGAGTGAAGGCAAACACCCCCGCCCACCGGCCCTGGCGCCGCCCACACTCCCCCGCGTCCACACGACCACTCCGACCGGTTCGGGAGCGGGTCCCAAGCCTTCCCATGGGAACCGCCACGGCGCGAGCAGAGCTGGAGCGCCAGCCCCAGCGTGGCTCAGGCAGGAGTCACAGACGGTGACAGGGTCCCCGCAGCCAGGCGGTGACCCCGTGGGGGCCCACGTACCTAGTAACGTTTTCGGGTTGGTCAGGCCCAGCTGCACCACCGGGTTATCCAGAATGGCTTGGAACAGAGGGCTGTCGGGGTCGATGCCCTTGTCCAGCTCCTCGGGGGACGGCTTCCGGTCTCCCAGCAGCCACTCGCACTGTAAATGCAAGAGCGAGGCCGGTGAGTCCCCGCTGACCCCCCACCAGCACCAGCTGCCCACAGACCTGGGGGCTCTGGCGCCGGGAAGGCAGCACCGCGGTTCGGGCAGATGGCGGCGACTTCTCAGTCCTCGGTCACTGAACGGGGATGAGGCGGGGCCCACCCGGAGTAAGGGGAGGAGAAGGGAGAAAGGCACAGAACCCTCAGCTCCGTCCCGGAAGTCCCGTGGGCACGACCGCAGGTGAGCCCAGAGCCGGCTCGTGCAGCGGTGGCGCCCGTGTCCCCGAAGCGCACGCCGCCCCCAGCCCGCCCCCACCGCCACCACGCCCTCCTCGGGCAGCTGCCGCCAGCAGCTGGTGTGTCCCTGGAACGGGGTCCATCTCAGGGTTGGTTCAACACGGGAAACAAACCACACACTTGCCCCCGAACGTCTACTTTCTTAGAAAGAGGACTCAAAAAACGTTCTGTACCATCGGACCCTCTCCCCTCGTTTCACTGGGAAAGCAAACAGCACAGGGCCTGCGGAAGGGGCCCGGCGCACAGACTGTCCGGGGCGCGTCCCGGCGCACGGCCACGCGGTACTCACGGCCGCGTTCTGCTGGTTGTTGTTCACTCTGAGTGCGTCTATCACCTCCTTCTCATCGAAGCCCATCTCCATCAGGGAAATGACGGCCTGAAGGGCAAGCACAGACCGCTCAGAGCCCCGCGCTCGGGCCGTGTTTCACCAGGGCACCTGGGGGGCCGACGGGGTCAGCACGGGATGTTCTGGGGCACCACTCCCTTCCTGACAGCTGCATGGAATCACCCCGTCTCCCGAGGGACAGATGGACCACAGCCAGGCCAGGGCTGGACACCTACTTCCCAACACGCCCCCGCGAGGCCACAGCAACATCAGACCCTCCTACGTTGGTCCCCGCGGCCTCCACGACCACAAGGGGGCCCGTGGCGACGGCCTCACGGCCCAGGATGAAGGTAATAGGCCGAGGCCGCGTAAGCAAACACGCTTTAAGTAAAGACCAAAATGGTCACGTTAATATTCACTTGTGAAGCAAAAAGGCGGGAGGGGAAATCTTTAAAAACTGGCGCTAAAATTAGTTTAATCATCTCACATGTAGGAAGATGTAGGCTGTAATTATGAAGGTCTGATGATTCTTGCAGAGAACAATCACCGACGGTCGATGTGTTGGGGGGTGGGGGAGACGTATGTCTTCAGGACAAAAATCACATAAGACACTATGTCCTTCACCTTACCCTTGCCTTTCTTTAAAAATCTTTTTATTATTAATCTGAGAGAGTGTGCGCATGCACGGGTGGGGGGAGGAGCAGACCCCCGGCGGAGCAGGGAGCCCCATTCGGAACTTGATCTCAGGACCCCAGGATCACAACCTGAGCTGGAGGCACACGCCCAACAAACTGAGCCACCCAGGAGTCCCTATTCTTGACTTTTACACAATTTTTAAGAGTCTGTGTAAGAAAAAAAGAAAGATTTTATCAAGTCAATTCTTTAAAGATCAAATCACACTCGGAGTGAGGTCCCTGTCTTCTTCCTCTCCGGCCTTCCCACCATAGTGGCTCGACTTCCGCCAGGTGCCCGGGCGCCAGCGCTGGTCTTCGGCCACGCGGTGCCACGCCTCTGCGGGCCGGGCTGAGCCGGAAACGGACGGTAGGGTGTCCCAAAGAGAAGAGTCCCCGACAGGAAGGAGGGCAGCTGCGGGTGGCCGTGAGGACAGACCTCCACCAGAGCCAGACAGCGGACGGTGAGCTGGGGGGCGGCCTCCCCTGACAAGCCACGTCGTGCGCTTTCCTGAGCCAGCTCGGACACCCAGGGCGGGGAGCTCTTCCCACAAATGCTGAGAACGACCCGCCACCCCACAGTCTGACACCCACGTCACATAAACTCGCCCAGAACTTCCACTAAATCCAAGGATAGGGTGGCCTCCTGGGGGCCGTCAGTAAAAACGAGCGTCTCCCGCCTCAGCCCGGGAAAGCAATGCCTGTGGACTTGCGCGCGGTGACCCCGCCTTCCTGCCGGGGGTCTGCGCATTCCCTCCTGCCCTGCCCGCCGCACCTCGCTGCCCCCCACCGCCGGCACTGGCACGGGGGCGGTAGGGGACGGGGACGACAGCAAAAAGCCTATTTTGGTCTCAAGTGGAAGCGCTGCTCTCGGATCCAGACTTCCCGGGAAGCGTGCCGACACTCCCGACCCTACAGAGTCTTCTCTCAAATGGTGTAGGACCCAAGGGTGGGAGAGCCTCGACAGCCCTTCTAACAACAGTCACAGAACCTCTACCACAGAGGCCATGGGAAGGCCTGGCACAGGTGCCCGTCTCAGGAGAAGGGCGCGTGGAGAAGTGGAGGCGGCCCCCACAGCGGCGGGCCTGTGGAGGACGACGCGGGAGCACCCTCGGGGGAGGCCTGGAGGCCCGCGGCAGGGCACGAAGCACACCAGGCCAGCTCAGCAGCGACCACACCGGGTGCACAGCGGCCTCACCAGAAAGCAGAGAAGAGCAGCAACCTAGCCAGACCGAGGGGCGCCCTGGGAGGCTGCAGGAGCCACCAGCAGGGCCTGGGGGCTGGGTGCACACCCACCCAGGATGTGGGCCTCGGGTCCCGATGAGGTGAGGAGCTGGGGCTTAAGACCAAGACCCAGCAGAGGGTCTGCACCCCCAGAGGAAAGAGCAGCTAGAAAAGTGGGGGCCCCTGTGCGGGGAAGCGTCAAGCCCAGAGCCGCGACCTGTGCTGCAGGGTGGTGGCCTGGGAGCCCTGCCCCGCGGCAACCCTGAACCGGCCCCTGGTGGGAGGGGCCACTCAGCCGGGCGAGGAGCCCCAGCAGCACCCCAGGGGGCAGCCCCTGAACCGGCCCCTGGCGGGAGGGGCCACTCAGCCGGGCGAGGAGCCCCAGCAGCACCCCAGGGGGCAGCCCCTGAACCGGCCCCTGGCGGGAGGGGCCACTCAGCCCGGCAAGGAGCCCCAGGAGCACCCCGGGGGGCAGCCCACAGCCCAGCCACACAGGACTCCCGCGGACACACAGAGGCCTGCAGCTGCGCCGGCCCTGACGACACCGCGCCCCGGGCAGGGTCAGGAGACTGCACAGACCCGGAGCTCAGGGATCTGTAATTGGAAAGAAAAATGCAGGCTTGAAGCACAGAAAACGTCCCAGAGGAAACCAAAAGCCTAGCGGAAGAACAGGATAGTGGAGAAGAGGAAAGAATGGGGGCCACAGAAGCATGGAGGATGGGATGAGACGACAGCAAAGGAGCAGCCATAGACCCGCACCAGCGTCAGCCGCCTGAACGCGGCCAGAGCCAGCGGGCCCCAGGCCCTTCCATCCTGCAGACTCTGCGGTCACCAGATGGCCCGAGGCCGGCCAGTGCCTCCCGCCTGGCAACCCTGCGGGGCCCACCCTCCCACCTCTGGGCGGCGCCCCTCCTGGGGCCCACGGCTCGCCAACAGCACCACATGGCCAGGATCCTGCTCTGCTTTTCAGGAGATGACGAAGGTGCCGGCCAATTATTCGGAGGAAAAGCAGGCCTGCCTACAAGCCCCCGAGCCGGCTCTGGTCCCCCGTGGAGGAAGGGCACCCTCCTGGCTGCCCCTGGGCCAGAACACATACCCGAGCGTCAGGCCGAAACTCTCTTTTCCTCCGGATCTTCTTGAAGATCTCTGTCAGCTCGTCTCTGGGCTCCTCGTCCCCGGTGCTAGTGCCGGCGGCCTCAACGGTGGCCTCAGCCTGCGCCCCTCCCGGCGGGGCCTGGCCTGGAAGAGGCGTGTCAATGGTCGGGTCCTCCGCATGCTCGATTAGCCACTCCATGGCCCGAGGTACTGACATGCTGAAAGGGAACAGGCGAGCTTCCAGCACCCCAGGCTGCTCAGGGGGACCCGACCTCCGTGACGTGCCCAGGGGAGCCCCTCCAGCGGTCCTCGTCTGAGAGTCTCAGGACAGAAGGGTCTGGAGCTCGGAGCCCCCACAACTTGGCCAGAGCACAGAAACCCGAGTACTAAGCCTGGGGAACCAGCTCATGAGACACATGAGAACTGAGGTCCAAGGCAGAAAGGGACACAGCCCACAGACTGTCCCCGGGCGTACAAGCCGTCTGCTTCGGGTCCAAGCGCAGACGCGGAAGCAAGCAGCTGCGGCCGGACAAGCACGGGAGGCCGCCAGGGACACTGTGCGCACCTCCGGCCACCACGTCCCTGAACGCACAGGCTCCGACGAGGTGCCTGCCCACAATGGCCCCGGGAGGACCCGCAGGACAGCCTGCCCACGGCACGTTCCCAGCAAGGGCCACAGCAAGTGACTTCTGGGATACACAGTGAAGGTCTTTCTTTAAAAACTCACGGCTACCATAAATGGTTCGGTCTAAGGAAGCGACCCCGGGGGAGCCCCGCAGCATCGGCAGCACAGGGAGGAGGCAGCCTGGACGTACTGGTTCAGCCGAAGGGCCTTGGCGGCCCTGCTCTCCGGGAAGCCCATCTCCGTGAGCTGCCGCAGGGCGGCCTCGTCCACTCTCCCATCCTCCTCCTCGTCCAGCATCGCTGTGGTGAGAGACAGGGCCACCTGTGAGGGCCAGCGTGACGGCTGCCCCTCGCCCCAGAGCCTGAGGGGCCCAGCTGCACGCCAAGGCCCCTAAATCTCAGCACGCCGACCCAGGACCCTCAGCCGGCAGGCTGGGCAGGAGCCCCCGTAGCAGCAGAAAGTCCGAACACAGAGCGCTCTCAGTTTCCCCAGCGCTGACTCGGGGACCATCGGGGACCGCACCGCCTCTGAGGACGCAGGATCCGGCCCACCTGGGGCGTGCTCATACCATTTGCCTTCTTGAACAGCTCAACTGCGTCCGGGTTCAGCGCTAGCAACTTCTGCGCCACCTCGATGAGAGACACCAGGATCTTCCGGAGTTCTGTCTGGAACTGCAGGGAAAGGAAAAAAGGCTCTAACTTCTCAGAGTGCGCGACAGACCTGCCTGGACGCGTGACCACATTCCTGGGCCCTACAACTCCGTAGGTGCGAGTCCAAACTACACTGCTCTCAGTTCTGGGCCGTGCAGGCCAACGGAGAAAGAGGCAGGTGAGGCCACAGGGTGGCCGGAGGGCTGTGTGCCCGGCGGGAGAAGAGATTTCGCTGGCACAGATGGGCCGTGTGCATGGCATCCCAGCTAGTGACACAGAGAAGCATCTAGAAACACTGCTCAGCCCTCTGGCCAATGTAGAAAGCGCGAGCCCACCAGGTAAGCAGAAAAGATCCGCCTGATTAGATGGGCTTCCCAGACCCGGGCCCGACTGTCACCAGGGCGGAGGCCGGCCGGCACAGCAGGGTCAGCTGAGCCAACTGCCCCTGCCGAGGAAGCAGGCCGCTGGGGTGCAGTCAGAAAGCCCGCAGACTGGGCCCCGGACCCACAGGGGAGGCAGGGGTCAGCCGCCCCTCCTTCCCACGACCGGCCTCAGACAGCATGGGAGAGACACTGCACGGGGCACGCACCCCGACGCCCTGCTCAGGAGGGAACTCTGCCACTGTGAGCGGGGCTTGCGGCGGCGCTCTCGGATGAGGTGGCCTCGCTGTCCGCGGGCCGGCGGAGCACAGGCGTACCCCCGGTTCTGGGCCAGCCCACAGGGCACTGGACACAGTCGGCATTTTAACCTGGAACTTTCCAGTCCAAAGTAACAAGAGTTCAGACTTCAGGCTACAAGTTTTTGCCAAATTAGAGCAAAACTAGCATCATCCCAGGAGAATCAGTCTCTTTGATCCTGCCTTCCGCTGCCTTTTAAAACTTTTTGTTTTGAAATAATTTTAGGTCATACGCAGAGCTCCTGTGCACCCTTCCCCCGGCTTCCCAAAGCACCGCCACGAGGCTACGCAGTGGCCACGCAGGCGTGATGAGCCCGCGGCACTGCCCCCGGTGGGCACTCACATCTCTGATGTTGGTCTGGACCTCGGCCCGGTCCATGTTGTGGGACGGCAGGTTGGCCGTGGCTCGGTAGATGGCATCTCTATCTGGGGCTTTCTGGTCTTGTTTTTTCTACAAAGGAATTAGAAAGTCGGAAATGAATACGAGAGCAGTAACAGGCAAGACCGCGTCAGCCGAGCACGCAGAGCTCGAGCAGGGGAGAGCACCGTCCGTGGGCAGCACTCGGGACGCAGTTCCTGCCTGTCACGGCCAGAGGGGCAGGGCCGGAGAGAAGGCCCGCACGGATCCTGCAGCCACAGAGAGAGCGTCACACGTGAGCCGCTGCTGCGCTGGGGCCAGGGACATGCGCTCGGCCCACCTGCTGCTGGAACCCTCCGCAAGGGCGCATCCCTACTGGGCGGTGAAGACTCCCGAGACGGGGACCGGGAGAGACGGAGACACTCCTCCAAGACAGAAACCAGACTGGCTCGGCCGACTGCATGGAGAAGCCTGACCAGAAACCAGGCCCGGCCAGCTCCAGGCCAGCACCAGCACCCAAAGGAAGCACGCCAGGCTGGGAGCGAGCAGCCGGAGCTGAGAACACGCTCCTCCCCCACCCTGCTCGGCCAGCCGCCGCCCGCAGGGAGCAGACTTGGGGAGCCGGGGGCCAGGGGGCCTGGCTCAGCAGCAGGAAAGGAGGGACCATGCTGATCCTTGACAGTAAGACCCAGCCCCCCGTCCTTACTGGCTCCAAAGACATGAAGCAGGAGACACACCGCTGTGGGGAGCCCGGGGCCGGTGCCCCACACAGAAGCCCAGGGGCGGGCACACCCCACTGGGCACAAAGAGCAGCTGGTAAGCCCCCCGTGCCTCTTACTGCGAAGGCAGCCACGGACGGCCGGGGTGGGCAGAAAGCCCCCACCACAAAAGACAGAGACCAAGATGAGAAGGGGAAAAGTAAAGAAGCACGAGAGAGAGAATCAAAGGAAGAGGATTCTCAGCGGAAACTGTCAGAGAGACAGGATGCTATCATCGGAGGCCAAGTCCCCACTGGGAAACGTAAACTAGCATGGCCAGATGGACGGGCCGCAGCAGTTGGAGGACAATGCCCGGGAAACTGGCCTGAAGGCAAGTCCAGCATCCAAGCAACAGGAACTCCAGAAAGAGGGAAGAGAAAATGAGGGGAGGACAGTCTCCAAAAACAATCGAGGAAAACCTTCAGAACAAGAACACGCGGATCTGCACCCTCCTCGTACCTGGCACGGCAGAGGCAGACGACCTGCACCCAATCGTGAAACCCCAGCGCTCTCGACAGCCTCCCCGGGGCTGAGGGACCCCAGGGGGAGCAGAGCACGCAGGAGACAAGGCAGGTCCGGCTGCGGCGGCCACAAAGACGCCCTGGAAACGGGGACCAACGCTGCCACCGCGCGCACGCATGGCTGGCGCTCACCAACAGGGCCGGCCTGCAGCGGCCACACGACTCCCTTCCCTTTCCAGACGCCAGGGGAGGCTCCACCGTCCACAGCCAAGTCACGAGCAAGGTCCTGGACCCTGCAGGCAGAGCTCGGCAATGGCCCTGAGAGCCCCTCCCGGCGTGCACGCCTGCAGGGCCCCCGCGAGCAGGATGGCTGCTCCCCGGGATAAGGTCACGCTGCCGCACAGTCAACCTGAAGCCAAGGAAATGACCCGCCTCGCGAGGCCTGACCTAGTCCGGGGAGCCCTGGAAAAGGACGGGCTCTTTCTGGCCGGAGAGTCAACACACGAGAGATTCTGCTGCTGGTTCCAGAGAGGCAGGGGAGCACGTGGCAAGGAAGTGTGGCGGGCCCCACGCGCCGAAAGTACCCCCCCCCCGGAACCCGGGCTGACAGAGGAAGAAAACAGGACCCAGCCCTTCAGCCGGAGGATCCCAGAGCCTCCCTGGAGGAATGCAGAGCAGCCACATCTTGATTTGAACCCAAGAGCCTGAGCACAGGGCCCCGCTGAGCCCGGCCAGCCCGCAGGTCCCCAGGTCAGCCCGGGAGCTGTGTGCGGCTCTAGGCCGGTGCGTCCGTAGCACTGGGACGACGTTCAGAAGCTCTAACACAGGGGTGAGGTGGGAAGGCCAGGCTGCACGACAGGCCTGGAGGCCACTGAGGCAGAGGGATGTGGCCAGGAGGAGCTGGAGAGACGTCTCCAGGCCGGCAGGGACCGGCAGATGGCCTCGCACATACAGGACCCTCTTTTCAGAGGGATTTATCAATCCCAGCAACAAATCTGAAAAACTTAGTGATAAGCCTATAGAAAACCAGCCGCTGAGGCGATCACTGACTCCACGGGAAATGAAGCTGCGTGGGAACGGTGATCGAAGCACCCTCGCTCCCGACGGAAAACAGCGCGCGCACTAACATGGACCGGGCCCTGAGATCTTCAACCAGGGTCAGGGTCTCACCCTCCAAACGTCAAGGAGCCAAAGAATCAAACACTGACGCTCTACGACATGACCACTTCCGCGCGGGGTTCTGAGATCAGAATCACTGGAGGCACGGGTGAAGAGCTCCAAGAGGTCACCTTTAGGGCTGGGACGCAAGTGGGAAGAGGATGCTTTTATTAAGAAATTGGTAACCTTGGGCGCCTGGGTGGCTCAGCGGGTTAAGCCACTGCCTTCAGCTCAGGTCATGGTCCCGGAGTCCCAGGATCGAGTCCCACACCGGGCTCCTAGCTCCATGGACAGTCTGCTTCTCCCTTTGGCCTCGCCTCTCCTCTCTCACTCTCTCTCTCAAATAATTAAATATTTTTTAAAAAACTGTTATGTTAACCTTATCTGACCTCATAAACATCTATTACTTTCACTCCAAATTGATACTGATTCACAAAAACAGGCACTAATGTCTTGTAACGTTTCACCTTGGAAATATGTGCACAGAGAAGGTGACCTGCCAAGTGAGGCCCGCGGTGTCCTGCGAGGCACCCAGGGCGCCGGGGCAGTGGGGACCCCGTCATCACCCCGTTGTCGACACTGGTCACCCGAGAATGGCGGGCCGTGCTGGCAGCGGGCGGGGCGGGCCCAAGCTGTCTCCGGGAGATGGGGCGAGCCGCGGGCCGTGTGTGGGCGGGTGCTGGCCAGGTGTGGGCACAGATAAGGGCACGCAAAGCCAAGGGCACGCCTGCCGTGCCGCCTGACCCGCAGCAGGCCCTCAGACAGCTCGTCCCACTCACAGGCGCAGGGCCCGGCCCAGAGAGTCTGGCCTGCTTTCTCAGGGCTGAGCGCTCTCCCTAGCATTTCAAAGCACGAAGAAGAAACGCTACCCGAGACAAGCAAAGGAAAACCATGGGGTCAGTGTGGCTGCCCTCTACAATGGCACGACTTCGCAGCTGGGCGCAGGTGTGAGGGGCTGCCCTCCCGGGACAGGGGCCCTAGTGCGCCCCTCGCCACCCTGTGCCTGTGCTCCTTCTCCCTGTCCTGTGGGTACAGGCCTCGCCCGACGGGAGGCAGGCCTGACAGCGTCTCAGGACGGAGGCTTCCCTGGGTGCACGCCACCTGACAGCAAGCACGAGGGGCTCGGCCACGACAGGAGGCGTCCCTGATGGTTGACTGTGGGCCCTGCGGGGTCTGGGGACAACCTGGACCCAGAACGGTTCTTTCTCATAGGCTGGAGGGTGGGAGTCTCTAACCGAGACTTCTGGTTCCAAACTTTGAAACTCACCTTTTCTTCTGCCGAGACATCAGCCATCTTGGGGAGTGGAGTCGGAGCGCGCTTCCTTATCAGCAGTAAGACATCTAGGAGGAGAAGACTTCCATCAGGCTGCTTACAGTTCTCCTCCTTAAGACGGCGAAACACGCGAGCAGACCCTCGGTCACAGGTGCCACTTACGCCCCAAACTCCCGCAAGCCCGTGCCTCCCCCCACCTTCCTGCCCACGTGCAACTCGTGGGGCGCGGCGAGAAGCAGGCGTGGCCACACAGGTGGCCGGTGGCCCAGGAGGCGCACACAGCACAGGGCAAAAGACGGGAAGAAACCCCACACACTGTCCCCGCTCCAACGGGCTCGGTTTCCTGAGGCTAGACAGCGGCCTCACCCCTGAGCGAACAGCGGGGTCGCGGCGAGGCCGCGGCGCACAAGGCTGGCGGGCTCCCAGCCGGCTGTGGGCTTGGCCTCCATGCCCGACGGAGGTCTATAAGCGGTACCTTAAAGAGATTACTTCACAGAATCCCAGAATTAAGATCGCCCTTTGAATTACAAATAGAAAACTAAAGGTTTCTCCCCAAGTGCCTCCAGACACAAACTCGAAGCAACTAAACGGATGTGCACAGAGTGTCTTCCTAGGACGCGGAAACAATGGCCATCATTGTGCTTTCCAGCCGCAGAAGAAGGCCTGCAGCAGCTCCCAAGGCCTGGTCTTGCTCTGACACAGAATGAAAAATAAAGTTCACATCTGGTTCCTCAGATGGAGGCCGCCTGTCCAATTTCAGCCGTGTTTCACAAACAGCCCATAATGCACACTTTGTTTTAACAAAGGAAGAACAAACCATTTCAGCTGGCCCAGTTTCCCCGCTCGGCCCCAGCCTGGAACACAGACGCGGTGCCGAGGACACCCTTGCCTCCCGTCCCCCGCTCCCCGCTGCGCGGACGTCCCCGCTGCTGCCCGCGAGGCCCCTACCTTGGTCTTGGACGTTCTCTTCCAAGATTGTTTTGGCATCACTGAGCACCCTCTCCGAAGCAGCGTGTATCAGTTTGTGATGGGCCACACTTTTGGGGTCTTCTAGGCTCCCATGGGCACACTGGGAGGAGAAATCACGTATTTCAAAATAAAATAAATCCCCCCGACCCAAAGCCACACCAGGCATTTACCGGTTACTAGAGAGAAAATTAAGGCGCAGAGGAAGTCAAAGAGCCCCCAGAGCGGTGGAGGCCGAACAAAATGCCACAACATCCGACCTCCTAGGGCAGCGATCTGTCCGCCAACCCACTGGGCCGTCCTGAAACAGGTTTCCAGCTGGTCGCAAAACATCCTGCTGCTAATCAGTGGCAACCCGAATCGCTTCCTCAGTCTGGAAGAGCCGGACGGTCATTTTGAAATGAAAAGAGCAGGGGCGCCTGGGTGGCTCAGTTGGTTAAGCGACTGCCTTCGGCTCAGGTCATGATCCTGGAGACCCGGGATCGAGTCCCACATCGGGCTCCCTGCTCGGCGGGAGGCCTGCTTCTCCCTCTCTCACTCCCCCTGCTTGTGTTCCCTCTCTTGCTGTGTTTCTCTCTGTCAAATAAATAAAATCTTAAAAAAAAAAAAAAAAAAGAAAAGAGCAGACTGTTCTCCGCAAACCTAAAGACAGAAGTATGATTTGTGCCCTTTTCCTCTCTTCGAGATACGTGAAGGGGCTGAGAGAAAGCAGCAAGAGAAGCCAGAGAGCCAGAGACAGGGGCCTGACCGCGCCCGAGAGGAGAGCAACCGGCCTTCGCTCGGCCCGCGGTCCACCAGGGGCCCAGCACGCAGACCCTGAAGCTACGGGAGCCGCTCGCAGGGCCCCAGAAACCCCAGAACGTGGCACAGGCTGGGGGGCACGGACGTCCAGGCCGGAGGGGGCTGCAGCAACACCGAAGGTGGGAAGGCTTCGGGGCTGCTGCACATTCACATGAACGGGCCGGGCTGACGGGGGTGCAGGTGGAACCCAGCCCACAGGAAGACCCCCCACCCCCCTCCCTCGCCTTGAACTCGACACTGGCCCCGCGCCCACGCATGCCGGCTGTGCTCATTCCGAAGCTTGCAGGCTAGCGGCTCCGACAGGTTCAGAACACAGTCTGTGCAACACCGTGCGGCGTGCCGGCAGCGCACCAGGGGCTCGGGCGTCAGTCCTCCGTACCGTGCGCCGGGCCTTCACTCCGGGTCTTCGTTCTCAGAAGCACTGTTAGCAAGCTGACTTAGGGCGCTAAGGAGCCCCAGAAAGGCCCGTCGCCCGGCAGGGAGGCCACGACACCTCCTGAACCTGCCTCCTCCCCAGAAGAGCCAAGGGGGGGGCTCCTTCTACACCTGACGTCCTGTGTCATCCAACACACACTGTCATGTGACCTAAGAAACATGGACGACCTGGGGCGTCCAGATGGCTCAGGTCATGATCCTGGGGTCCAGGGATCGAGCCCCACATCGGCCTCCCCGCCCGAGAGGAGTCTGCTTCTCCCTCTCTGTGTGCCCTTCCTCCCTGCTCACGCGCTTGCTCTCTCTCAAATAAATAAGGTCAAAAAGAAAAAAAAGAAAGAAACTTTAACAGCCATAAGAACAGGGAACACGTTATGTCGTGGCAATTTCACGAAGGAGCCCAATCAATATAAAAACCCACAAAAAGAAAACCAAGAGCAGCAACCCATCTGTCCAGGAGTTCCAATGAGAAAGCACCACACTCCCAGCAGGACCGTGGGGATGGGGTGGACGGGGTGGGGAGACACCCACCGTCCCCTGCACGGAGGAAGGAAAAAATCGCGCCAGCCTGAGCATGCCCGAGCGGCGAAGTGGGAAGGAGGACAGACGCCCAAGCACACGCTGTCTCGCTGCCTGCAGCAACAGGACATTCAGGAAACGGTTTCCAGGGTGACACTCGAGTATACAACTTGAGAATTCTCTAACAAACGCGTTCGGGCTGGCTGAAGCCGCAGCGCACCCTCTGCCTACACAACAGGACGGGCTGGGAGGTGGGAATACTTTCTGACGACTCAGCTCTCAGGCCCTGTGATTTCTGCCGCTCCTCCACACCTGGAGAGGCTGCAGTGGAATAAAATCTCCATTTAAAGTAGGAGAGTGCAACAAAAACCCCCAACGACACATCTCCACGACTGGAATGATGAATATCAGATACACAATAATTAGCATCTTATTCAAATTGGCTGCCTAACGAGCCCCAAGAGCTCTTGAAATTCACCAGCAAGTGTCTGTGGATCATTCAGGCCGTTCTCATTTCCTGTTCCCTTTCATAAAATAGTATTTTGATAGCCACGTAAATTAGTGAGTTAAGCTAAATCCCCATCTCTCCCTACCTGACTCGGCAGGTGGCATGCCCTGTCCGCGCCCTTCGGGACTGACACCCCATCTCCGCGCATCATGAATCCACACATTTGTTTGGGGTCCACTGGGAGCCTGGCCCCGGAAAGGAGAACACAGGAGGGGGACACAGCACCTCAGGGGGGCTTTTGTTACAGTGCACACCGCTAGACACACAGCAGCGCCTGGCTCTCACGGCCTGGACGCTACGGGAGCCCCCGGCCAGCTGGCTGAGGGCCGTCCTGGGGTTTCCTGGACGGCGAAAGCACCCGACAGAAGAAGGGACTGCGAGGCTGCCCGAGGCCCGTCCTGCCCGCCGGGGCTGACGGACATCCAGCATGTTCCCGAAGAGGGCTGACTCTAAGCAGACCCGTCTGGCCTGCCCTGGACGTTAGGGAACAGCCCCAGGGAACCAGACTCCCAGGTGACTCAGGACGGGGCCCGGCCATGGCCACTGGCCACCAGGAATCTGCACTAAAAGGCTAAGCTCGCTCGGACAAGACAAGGCTCCGAGGCATCCGGGTCGCCCAGCAGCCAGACAGGCGCCGCTGGACATGGGCCCGAAGATAAAGCCACCCAGAAATGGCTCCCAAGTGAGCGGCCCAGGGAACGGAGCCACAAGGAGTGAGGAGTGCAGCGGGAGGCCCAGGCCCTGCCCCGAGCCCTGCCCACCCGCGCTGAAAAGGCCACGGGGAAGCTGGCCTGCTGGGAGGACCCCAGGCCGAACGAGTGCAGCGCAAGAGCAGCCACCGCCGCGCCCTGGCCCCCAGGCCAGCCTGCAGGGAACGGCGGGCACCGCTGCCCGGCGCCAGAAAGCCTCACCCAGTGGGCAAGCCAGCGCGGCCGCCGGGAACCATGAGGCCTGCCTCAGTTGCCCTGCCTGCCTGCCCTGGTCCGGGCGGTCCGGCGCAGGGCAGGAGGGGGCCGGGCGGGGAGGGGGCCGGCGGGAAGGGCAGGGAGGGGGCGGCCTGGGGCCGCAGCGAGGAGAGGGCGGTGGGGGGGGCGGC
>PITA01031473.1:0-15169 GCA_004023965.1 Spilogale gracilis
TGTGTGTGTCTGTGCGTGTGTCTGTGTGTGTGTGTCTGTGCGTGTGTCTGTGTGTGTGTGTGAGAGAGAGAGAGAGAGAGAGAGAACAATCATAGTGTTTGACCCTACAAGGATCAAGCCCAGAAGATTCACATGGATGCAATGCTATTAGTTGAACTGCAGACTTCCTTTGGTTTCCCTAATTTCTCTAATGGTCTTTCCTATTCTAAGATCCAATCCCGGAGGCCACGTTGCACGAATGGTCAAGTCCTCTGATAGATGATGGTTTCTCAGCTTTCCCTTATCTTTCACAACCTTGGGAACTTGGAAGAGTCCTGGTCAGTAATTTTGTGGACTCTCCTCCCTTTGGTTCTGTCCGCATATTTGCTCTGTGACAAGCAACCTGACGTAGGGTCTTTTGGGATCAGTGCTTCATACCTGGTTTTGGACCAAGATGTCTCCAAACGTAAATATCAAAAATTCTAATTAGGATCAAGCCCATCATCTAAACCTGGTGACTCTTCACCTTGAAGTTTTTAAAAAACTATGTCTCTACCTGTGAAATGTTGGAAACAATTTTGGCAATTAACTGAATGCCTGGCTTTCTAAAGTTACTGCTTTGCAGAGGGGAACCCTCTTTGATATGGGATGGAATGAGAGCTTTTTAGGAATGGGAAGGACTGGAGAGCTGACCTGATTCTCTTCATTTTACCCATAAGAAAACCAAACTGTATTTTGGTCAAATGATTGACTCAAGATTCTAGAACTAGTTGTTTGGACAAACCTTTTCAGTCTAATTCTCTCCCCCTCCTCCCTTTACTGTTGTTTGCAAATTATCTTATGAGCAATAGTCCCACTCCTCTGGCAGCATGAGGAGCTCCCGCACTATCCTGGTAGGCACAGGGGTGCCGGCAGGGGTTGAGTGCTCCCGGTGGAGGAGGGTGGGGCAGAGCACTGCCCCAGGGCCTATGTCTGATTGCACAGACCTTGGATTTTGGCAGAACCCGTTCTGCTAAGGTGGGTCCCTGCCACGGCTGCTGCAGTGCCTCACTTTTCCGTGAGTTTCCTTCCAAGCCTTGGGAGTTTTACTTAACCCAGCATGGCGACAGGATCTGTTCCCACGGAGAGCCACAACTTCCAGTTCATGAATGGACAGTCTGGAGGCTGTTCTACAAAGAGGGCACACCCAGAGGGTACCTCCGTGTCTAGAGGAACTAGGTCATTAACCCATCCCTTCCTGGCTTTCCTCCTACTTTGTTTCATCCCTCTCTCTCCTCCTTTCTGGAATCCCCTACCAAACGAATTGTTTGCACCCAAGTCCTGATCTCTGGAGCTATATCTGGGGAAACCCAAACTAAGGGAGATGAGCTCCATGCCCAAAGACCCAGTTCCATCCTATTTGGCCAAACATGGCCATGCAAAATATATTTACATTTAAATTCATATCTATATATTTATATTTATTTATATTATTTAGATTTATATTCATATCTGTATTTTTATATTATTTTGGGGGTGGGTCAGGTGTATTGAGGTATAATTTATTTAGATGGCATTTCACGTTTTCTAATGTGCAGTTCTATCACCTCCCCAAATTCCCTCATGATGATTTCAAGCATACCCCCGCTCCATCCCAGCCTGTGACAGCCACTCCTATGCAGTCTAGCCCTGTCCTGAATGTCGTATAGATGGACCCGCACGCTATGCCGTCTTTTGGACCCGTCTTCCTTAGCATGAGGCATTCGAGATGCACCCATGTTGTGGGGTATATCACAAGCTTGTCCTTTTTTTTTTTTTTTTTTTTTTAAAAAAAAAGATTTATTTGAGAGAGGGAGAGAGAGAGGTGGGGGGTAGGGGCAGAGGGAGAGAGAATCTCAAGAAGACTCCATGCTGAGTGTGGAGCCCGACTCCAGGCTGAATCTCACCACCTGAGAGCACAACTTGAATTGAAACCAAGAGTTGGATGCTCAGCTGACTGAGCCACCCAGCTGTCTGTCCATCTTGTGCTTTTTATTGCTAAGTGGTTTTCCATGCTATGGATGGATCACAGTTTATCTCTCCGTTGACCTGTGGGAAGAACATTCAGGTTGTTTCTAGATGACTATGAATAAAGTTCCTGGGAAGCATGTAGGTTTTTGAGTGAACATAATTTTTTCATTTCTCTCCAGTAAATACCCAGGAGAGGGGAAGCTGGGTCACAGGATCTGTGCATGTTTAACCTGGTAAGAAACTGCTGAACTGTTTATCTATAAAACACAGTAATTCTGTGTCCTCATCAGCACTTGGTGTTGTCTGTTTTATTGACTTTAATCATTTTAATTTAATAGGCATGTTTACCATCATCACGGTTTATTGCATTTCTTCAGTGACTAATGATGTTGAACATCTTTTTTTGGGGGGGGCGTTTCTTGGCTATTTGGGTGTCTTGTTCAGTAAGTGTCTGTTCAAATCTTTCCCCATTTAAAAAAAATTGGCACTGATATGTTGAATTTGAGAAAGAAGACAGAAGATCACAGGGGAAGGGAAGGAAAAACGAAACACGTGAAACCAGAGAAGGAGACAAAGCATAAGAGACTCTTAATCTCAGGAAACTGAGGGTTGCTAGAGTGGAGGGGGATGGGAGGGATGGGGTGGCTGGGGGATGGACACTGGGGAGGGTATGTGTTATGGTGAGTGCTGTGAATTGTGTAAGACAGATCTGGACCCCTGAAACAAATGTTACATTATATATTAGTAATAAAAAATGAAAAAAAATGAGACATTTGTTTTGATGCCACTGTTTGGATTTTTTTTAAAGAATCCAGAAATTGGGATTTTTGCACAGCATCTTTTAGAGATTTTTAAAATAGGATCCAGTTAAAAAGATTTAGGGATATTACATGGCTTCTTCAAGTTAACTCAGTACTGGGCTTTCAATCCTGAGTCTTCTGAATCGAAACCTAAGGTTCCTGCAACTACACCAGGGAAAAACCACCGAACAAACAAGGAGAGCACACTGGAGCCTAGAGACCCACCGGCGCAATTTTGTGGACTCCACTTATGGCCACACTGACGACCCCAGAGACACTGGGATCCAAGACGCCCTGCTGAGTGGGTGAGACATTTTCATTCTCATTAGGGCTTACCCAGCAATGAGCCATGTAAATGCCACACCCAGACACAGAGTCAAATTCACAAAGGCAGACCGTAGAATTCCCGGCACCAGGAGCCAAGCCAAGGGGAGGGAGGCTGCAGCGTTAGTGTTTATTGGGTAGGGGGCTTCAGTTGTGCAACATGAAAAGAGTTCTGGAGGTGGATGGTGGTGATGGTTGCACGACAGCTTGAATGTACTTAAGACCACGGAACTGTCTATTAGAAAATGGTTAAGATGGTAAATTCTATGGTATGTGTATTTTACCAGGGTGCTAAAAAATGCAAAATAGCATGAACAAAAAGATACAGGCTGGGAAGAAAGATAGGCATCTCATCATTTTCACACCAATTACACGATATCCAACATGTCTTCTGATGTAAGACAAGTGCCGTGTCTTTGCTGCTAACGGCGGATGAACCTCATCTGGGGATAGCACGTTCGCATTTTACATCCCCTTGGCAGTGACCAATGGTTCTTTAAGCTTTTATGCTCACAAGTAACGTTTTGCATTTGCATTTTGCATGCTATACTTGTTCATTAAATGCAAGTCTGCTATCTTGTGAATGTCAGAGAAATCCACACAGACATGGGTAAAAAAACATATGGACCCTCAAGGAAGGGGGTTGAAACAAAGCACTCCGCTCACCTATTCATTGGGAAGGTGGGTCCAAACAGCAGCAACAGCGATTTTCAGGGATGTGGGTCAAGGCCATCGTAAGCAGATGCATCAGACTTCACCAGGACCCAGGGCCCTTGGCTGGGCTGGGTTTAAGCATTCTGAGGGGCCCGTCTGAAATTCGCTCTCTCATTATCAAGAAAACCACGTGTGTCCCTGGTCGTCCTTAACAATCTGTGTTCAAGGTCGTATGGATGCTGTGTGATTATGAAGGCCTCTTCAGGCCCACCCGTCCCACGTGATCACGGAGAAGCCGCGGGGTCCTTGTGCTCAAGGCGAGTTGGGTTTGTTTGACGGGCAGTGGCTGTTCTTCCCTTGGAAATGTTCACATCTTTGGGACCCTAAATCTTTTCCTTTACCCCTCATAAGGGGAAAGTCCCAGGTCATATGGATGAATCATCTTTAAGGAAAGGACCCTTTTATCTTATAATTGTCCAAAAGTGAGGGCTAATCGGCCAGAGTCAAACATTTAAACTCGGTATCTAAGCCATACAAACAAACATACAAAAGTGACGAAGGTCTCCTTGCCGGCATTATGGGATTCTTGCCATATTTAGATGTGTGGTTATCTGCTTGGGGTAGGAGAGGCCTTTCTACCTTTGAACTCCTGGAGGCTTCTGTATTATAGAATGGCTCCTCTTCAAATTTAATTCCTCCTGCACAACTTATGAAATCATTGCTGTATTCCCAAATCACCTACATTTACTTTGCACTTTTCATTAGTGGACTTAATTCAATCATTTTTTACTTTGCTCTAGCCAGTAGTTGCCACACTTCAGTGTGTATCCTGAGTCTGACTTTCTGTCATTTCCCAGGTGGTGTTGTCACTTTTGCTGTGGGAGCCACACTTGGACAACTATTGTTCTAAACAAGAGGATCCCAGAAATTGAGAATTGGATATGACAGTTTTATGGCTTTTCTAATACATATTAAAACACAGATAGAACTGGGGCGCCTCCGTGGCTCAGTCAGTCAGCGCCGGACTCTTGCTTTCTGCTCAGATCATGACCTCAGGATTGTGCGATCAAGCCCCACATCGAGCCGCATACCTAAGACTGTACTGCGGTCTATGGGTCCTCCTTAAGATTTCTTTCTTTCCCTCTCCTCCCACTTCCCAATCCCCGCTTACATGTGCTCTCTCTAAAAAAATGATTTTTAAATATGGATAGAACTTATAGTTGTGGGGCACCTGGGTGGCTCAGTTGTTAAACCTCTTCCTTTGGCTCAGGTCATGATCCCAGAGTCCTGGTATCAGCCCTGCGTTGGGCTCCCTGCTCAGCGGGAAGCCTGCTTCTCCTTCCCTCACTCCCCCAGCTTGTACATCCTTTCTCTTGCTGTCTCTCTCTCTGTCAAATAAATTAAATCTTTAAAGACAAAAGAGAACTTATAGTTGTATATAGTGATCTTGTGTTCCGCTGAGTATCCCAGATATAATGACAAGAACACTGGATTTGGATTCAGAAGACTAACGATTGAAAAGCCGATACTATGTTATCTTAGAGAAGCGTGCGTCTCTTTAAGGCTTAGTGTCCTTACTTGTACAGTAGGACAGATCGTAGACTTATCATCTTTAATTCCAAAACAGAGAGATGATCATGACCACAGTGGGGCTCATGGATGGGGTGACGACAGCCACTAAGAAACCAAAATTGACCAGTCCTGTGATGGTTTAGGGTGGGATAGCAAGATGTCCATTGCTTCTGAGGGGCCAAACTTTGTGGACAGTTGCAAAAATGTATCTGGAGGAGGGATTTCATGTGGAAAATAAAGGAAACAATGTTAGTGAGATAGCTGGGATCCAGGTGCAGGAAGGAAAGAATACGGATGAGCTCGTTGCGTGTAGTAGAAGGAGGATTAGATTTGACTCAGTTTGGGCAGCAAGTCAGTCCCAGAAGCAGGCAGGTGACACATCGCAGCAGGCAGGAGTAGGTTAGAGCACTGAGCCCTGACAGGTGGTCAGAAAACAAAGCAGGGGGTCAGGAAAGCCCAGACTAAAGGCATGGGAGGGCTCTCCTGGATATTTATGCTAGGAAAAGAAGGAAAGACTAAGAGACCTTTCGGACAGAGCCATCGTTGTAACTTGGAGATGCTCACAAGCTAGTTTTTCAAGGTCAGGGAGCAAGGTGGGGTATGGGACTCCTGGAGAGGGAAGAGGAAACTGTGAAACCTGAAGATGTGGAGCACAGTGCCTCTGGGAATGATACCATGCTCAATTTCAGATGCCAAAGAGACACATTGAGACACACTGATGTGGAAATGTCACATATCGCTTTTCCCAACCTGCCTTCTAGGACACACTAGTTTGCACAATATAATGTGGTGTTTTGAATTTTAAAAAGCAGTGGGGGGAGTTGGTGATTGCTTTATAAAAGTGCTGCTTATAATGATGCTCCTCAAAGTGAGCTTCTGTGTAAGCAGCACATTAAAGGCTCTGAGAAGGTCTGCAGTAAAAAGAACTGATTGTAAGGTAATGTCACTCAAATAACCAAATCCCTACGAAGTCCGTTCAAATAATGTCCACAAATGCCTTGAAGGGCTAATGTTCCCAGGAACAGTGTAGGATCAAGCAGAGATAAATCATTTTTCTATCTCATAGCTCAGGTTCATAGAGACCTCTATCCCCTGGATTTTCCCCTTCCTGAAGCAAAGATTTGGAGATCAAAGGAGAAGTAACTGGCCATCTCTACATCATTCCCCCACCCCAACAAATTAGGTCAGCATTTCTTCAGTTAGAAGTTCCGTGAGAAATTCAGCCAAAGGGAGTGTGTCTACTCAGGGTTTCTTCTAGGAGCACAGATTAGATGAGAACAGTCTCAAGTACTTGCTTCTTGGTCTGGTTAAAAGTTTGTTGAGCAGCTAATGCATTCGCCCCCGGTCACTGAGTGAACAAAGAGGTGTAGACGGTCGTCTTGGTGTGGAACACACAGAAGCAGATCCCAGAGATCCCAGGACAAGGAGCCCATCACAGGGGTCTGGGTAGGAGGTGGTGTTGAGCAGTGAGTAGGGAAGTGGGGCAGGAAGGGAAGGCAGGCGGCGGAGGGTGCCTGATTGGGCAGGGAGGTTCTGGGGGACAGTATAGAACAAGCACCTCCCTGCCGTTCCTCCGAAGAGGCAGCGGGAGCTGGGCAGCTGACCATCCACTCTTCATCACTCTGCGCCGAGGACTGATTCTGCGCATGGCTCTCTGGCCCTTCCTAGCTTGCCCTGTGGTCAGGGAGACAGGGGTCCCATGACCAGAACAGATGGTCCCAGGCGCAGGAGGAGCTGCAGGTCTGCTGTGTGGATGTCAGTGCCCAGAGGACGCAGGCAGAGTGTGACCTTGATTGCTAGGTCTGGGATAATGCTGTGTGAATGATGGGGTCCCTCAGGAGTGAATGGGGTCTCTCCAGGGCCCGAGACCAGACATCGCACAGGCACCCGGGCCCCGCTATGACTTTCCAGCTGACTGTATCTCTCCATGCATCCTGTTGGACTTTGACCCCCTGTTCTCATACTGAGGCATTTTAGCTGTGGTCAGTGTTTATATAAGTTATTTCCCCTGTGTTCACTGAAGCGAAACACTGTTCTGTCAGGCAAGCCCTGCCCATGCCCCTGGTCTGGGCTGGACTCTGCCTTCAGTGTGGCAGGGGCTACAACGTCTGGCTCTCTGCCCTGGACACCAGGAAGCACTCCACAGGGCCGGGGAGTGTCTGGGTGAAGGGTGTGGGTCTGGCTGGACTGAGAGCCCTGAATCTTAACCTCTCCCCGCTAGAGTGCTCCCAGGTAAACGGCAGGGATGTTTACCTTAGGGCTTATCTTCCAGTGTATCTGCTGTGTCACTGGAGACACCTGTTCTATACAACAAAGTTGCTTTCAGCAATCCCAGGAAATCATCAGAACTGGTCTTACTTTCTTGATTTTTCCCCTTTAGTTCTAAAATGAACACTTAAAGGGCACCTGGGTGGCTCAGTGGTTAAGCCTCTGCCTTCGGCTCAGGTCATGATCCTGGAGTCCCGGAGTCAAGCCCCACATCGGGCTCCCTGCTCGACGGGAAGCCTGCTTTTTGCTCTTTCACTCTTGCGGCTTGTGTTCCCTCTCTCACTGTGTTTCTCTCTGTCAAATAAATAAAATCTTTTAAAGAATGAACAATTAAAGTACAAGACTAAATTTTACTTTTAAAAATACTATTCAGGGCGCCTGGGCGGCTCAGTGGGTTAAAGCCTCTGCCTTCGGCTCAGGTCATGGTCTCAGGGTCCTGGGGTTGAGGCCCACATCGGGCTCTCTCTGCAGGGAGCCTGCTTCCTCCTCTCTCTGCCTGCCTCTCTGCTTACTTGTGATCTCTCACTGTCAAATAAATAAATAAAATCTTTTAAAAATACTATTCAAATATAATTAGTACAATTTCTCAGATTTGGGCCCATTGTGCACTTTCTACACTAAAATAAGTCATTTCACTGTTTGCCTTCTGCTTCTTCATTTTGAACTTTAAACATGAGTCAGAAACTCTAAGCTGCCGCGTAGAACAGCAGAAGCGAAGTAACTCAGGTTCTGCTTCTTTGCCTTTATAACCGGTGCTGTCGTGCTTTATGAGGACCTACTGTTAGTATGTGCACTCACGGAGTCCCAGGGTTGGAGTCACGGCTCTCCTGAAGGAAAGTACATACCAGTCCGTGCCTGGGAACCTTCTGGAGCTGAGACCACATGGACCGGGGGCTGACCGTATGACAGGATTCTCTGAACCAACTTCAGTGTAGAGCACGAAGGCCATTGATAAGGCCATCAAAACGTGCCGATTTGAAGCTTACGCACACATGTGTACATAAGGTTCATCATGAGTGAGTGTAGTTACTGTTGAGGGCTGTGACCAACACAAGACTTTCTGTTTTCAGAGAGGAGTGTTTTCTTTCTAATGCTGGTAAGATTTGCTGGACTTTTCTTTTTTTAAAATAAAAAGCAGAGGAATTTTCATCAGGGTTAGTATTGTTTCTGACTTGGCCCCTACTGCCGGGTCCTTGATGCCCCTCTGAATCCCAGGGATGTGGTAGGTGTCAAGTCCACTAAGAAAGTAAAACTTCCAGTTTGTTGTTGGTTGTTTGTTTGCCTAGAAGACACACATCCCACTTCTAGAAGAATCTGGACGCATTTCCAGAAAGGCTGTCCGTGAGTCAGAAAAGTACTTACGTTAAGAAAATAGAAATAGTCAAGATTCTCCTAAAAAAGTAACGTTGGGGTCTTGGCCAGCTAGCAAGAACCACCACAAGAGCTGATTAGTGGGATATTGGGGCAAGAAGAGTGAAATCGATGAGTGGAATAGAACAGGGAGTTGAGAAACAGACTCACCAACATGGGGAAACTTGATACATGACCAATCCCAGTGTAGAGTACAAATCATTTAGTAAATGGTTCTGGGTCACCCACTTAACCATGTGGAAAAGAATAAGTTAAATCCCTCTTACAAGCGATTGGAACTTAATTCTAGATGGATGAGATAAAAATGAGAACTGTAAAACTTAAGCATTTTTCAAAGAAAGAATAGGATCTCTAACCTGAGGATAGAAAGGTTTTCTTGTACAAGAGAAAAAAGTAGTCCTATCCACAGGTGAAATGACTGAATAAGTTAAGAGTTGAAGAAATCTAAGAAAAGATTCTCCAGGTCATTTGTAATCAGTGAGATGCAAATTTAAGTGCTCCCTAGAGCGGCAAAATAAAAGAACCTGATAAGAAGTGTTGGTGAAGATGTGACTTATGGAGAACAACCCAATACTGCTGGTGGGGGTTTAAATGGGTGCAGCCGCTCTGGAAAATCATTGAGCACCATCTTGGAAATACGAACTCTGGTCCAGCAATTCCACTCCCAGTGTATATCCTAAAGATACTCTTGTACATCACCCCGGGAGACAGGCACAAGAATATTCATAACTTCATTGTTCTATTTTTGAAAATGATTTTGTTGTGCAATGCAACACACAGAAAGTCAAATTCCTCTTAGTTGTCACTAGGTAACATATTAGAACATTGCTGGCCCTTGGGGCGCCTGGGTGGCTCAGTTGGTTGAGCGACTGCCTTTGGCTCAGGTCATGATCCCGGAGACCCGGGATCGAGCCCCACATTGGGCTCCCTGCTCGGCGGGAAGCCTGCTTCTCCCTCTCTCACTCCCCCTGCTTGTGTTCCCTCTCTGGCTGTGTTTCTCTCTGTCAAATAAATAAAAATCTTTAAAAAAAAAGAACATTGCTGGCCCCCAGGAATCCCTGCATTCACCTTCTGATAACCATTCCCCAGTCTCCTGACTCCTATTGTAACTATTTATTTGCTGTTATTCATTGTTTTATTAAGTGTGTAGGAATCCCAAAACATATAGCTTTCTTTTGCCTATTTTTGAACTTTGTATAAATAGAACCATGCACAATGCATTTTTGCATTTGTATTTTTTATTACTCAACAATATGTTTTTGAGCTTCATGCATACTATAATGTGGTGGCTATAGTTCATTTATTTTTATTGTTTGTATAATAATCTATTGCATGAGTCTACCTCTATTCACTCTATAGTTCAGGACATTTGAATTGTTTCCGTTTTTTGGCTAATATAGGCATTACATTAAATTGCATTTTCTTGATTACTGAGAGTTGGACATTTTTTATATATATTTTAAAGATTTTATTTATTTATTTGACAGAGAGAGAGGGAGAGAGAGACAGCGAGAGTGGGAACACAAGCAGGGGGAGTGGGAGAGGAGAAGCAGGCTTCCCTCTGGGCAAGGAGCCCAATGTGGGACTTGATCCTGGGACTCTGGGATCATGACCTGAACTGAAGGCAGACGCTTAATGACTGAGCCATCCAGACACTCATATTTTTCATATGTTTATTGGCTATTATTAGGATTCTCCTTCATGCCATGTATATGCCAGGTGTGCTTTTTGGTCCATTTTTGCAATTAGATTGTCTGTCTTACTGTTTTATGTGGTTTGAGTTCTCAATTTTATGTGCATGAAAAATCTTCTCATACTGTGTGACTTGCTTTTTCAGTCTTTTAGTGATACCTTTCAGTGAACAGAATTCTCATTTTAAAAAAATATTTTATTTATTTATTTGACAGAGAGAAACACAGCCAGAGAGGGAACACAAGCAGGGGGAGTGAGAGAGGGAGAAGCAGGCTTCCCGCCGAGCAGGGAGCCCGATGCGGGACTCGATCCCGGGTCTCCGGGATCATGACCTGAGCCGAAGGCAGTCGTTTAACCAACTGAGCCACCCAGGCGCCACCAGAATTCTCATTTTTTAATTCATTCAAATTTATCACTTTTTGTCCCTTTATGATTAGTACATTTTTGTATCTTGTTTAAGAAATCTTTCTCTATCCTAGGGTAAAGGAGAGTGTCTCCTATGATACGTTCCATATACTTCATATTATTATTATTTTTTTTTCTTTCATTTTGCTTTGCACTTAGAACTCATCTGGAATTGAATCTTGTGTATGGTGTGAGGTAGGGAGTCTATTTCATATTTTCTTGGTGGATGCTCAGTTGTCTCAGCCAAATATATCTTATATTCTGTTCCTTCTCCTATTGCCTTTCAATTTTACTTTTTTCATAAATCAAGTGTCCATATATATTTGGGTCTTTTAAAAATACTCTATACTATTCCATTAATCTATTTATTAATCATTCAACCAATAATATGTTGCTTTAACTGGTATAGTATTATTTTAAGTCTTGATATTGCATAACGCAAGTCTACTCTTTTTTCTTCAGGAGGCTCTCATCTGTTGTTGGTCTTTTTCATTTCCATATAAATTTCAGAATCTACTTGTTGGGTTAATTGGGATTGCAGTATATACATCGATTTAGGGTGGAATTGGTATTTTTATGATACTGAGTCTATCAATCCATGAAAATGATGGTTGCTCTCTTTTAGGTCTTCCCAAATTTCTTGCAATAAAATTTACAGTTTTCTGTATAGAAGTCTTGAAATCCTCTGTTAGATTTATTTGTAGGTTTTAGATCTATATCTTTATCTATCTATCTATTTTTTATCTATATATATTTTTTGACACAGATGTAAATGGTGTTTTTTTTCTTTAATTTTCTATTCTAGTTGTTTATTACTGGTGTGGAGAAATGCAATTGATTTTTGTATATTGATTTTACAATGAGCAACCTCTTTTATTGTGACACTCTTTTATTCTAATCTCTTATAGATTCTTCCAGTTTTCACATATAGAATCATACAATCTATAAGATAACAATAATTTTGCTCCTTCTTTTGAAATACTTATGCCTTACATATATTAAAACACAGATACCTAGATCCCACCTCCAGAGTTCAGGCTCAGCTGATCTGGATTCTGCAGTTCTAGTAAGTTAATGCTGATATATCAGAACTGCTGTGGGAAACTTTTTAAAAAATACTGATGCCTGGCCCCTTCTGGGGAAACCCCGATTCAGTTGGTCAGTAGTAGGACTGCAGCACTGATGTCACTTTTTAAAAACCTCCTTAGGTGATTCTAATGGGAAGTCATCATCCTTGACTGTCCTGGAGTGAAATCATGGATAGTATAGCTTATTCATACACATCACTAAAAAGATAAAACAATATTAGTTCTGTAATCTAAAGGAGAAATGAAAGGAAATAAAACGTATACATATATAACATATAATACAGAATAGAATATATATTTGATAGATAAATGGGCTCAATTGTCTAGAATATGATGGAGGTGTTTCTTCCATGAGGAAATAAAGTCACAGTCCCAAACTCCACCCAGCCTGGGGGGTGGTGTGGGTCCCTCCGCACGTGGCTGCGTGGCCAACATGCCATGGTTTTCTAAGCCCGTGAGAAACTCTACCTAAAGCTCTGGACAGAACAAAGCACCCGACTCACACTGTGGCTCTGAGCACCCATGAGACCAGGCAAGAACAATGGACGTTCCTGTGTCAGACGGGGTTGGGAGACTAGGGTCGCGAATTATAAATGAGTTGTTCCCAACCACGGCCTTCAGGATGAATTTTGGGCGTTTCCAAACTCTAGCTTCCCCTCCCCTAAGTGCCAGAATTCTCTCCATTCTCATTAAGCAAGCACGGATGCCACCCCCCAAATATTTCAGGACACCCCGTTGACTATGGACGCAGAAGGAAAGAGTAAAGGGGGCCTCACTGAAATGTACGCAGATGCTTTCCGCATGGGAGCAGCACCGCAGACCTCCGCCTGTGGGTGGGTTAGTCTGGTCGAGGTGGGATAAATGACTCCCATCTCCCCATATATCCACCGGGAGAAGGGAGTCAGGGAGAGAAGGACCGTGGGTTGCAGGGCAAGCCAACCGTCACTGGAAGTTCGGATTTAGTTTTCCTTCCCAAAACGTGCAAAAGCCCCCTTGATGACAGAGATGAAGGAGCTTCCTTTACATTCACTGCACCTGCGCCCCCCCCACCCGCATTCAACCTGGGAAGCATTTAGCAATCTCTAGTGCCCTCTAGTGGCCAATACTTGTCATGCCAGGCAATAAGAGCTTAACTTTTACCGTTTAAAAACCTAAGCAAGCAGACCCTATGCTGAATGAAGTAAGACTGGTACAAAAGGCAAATACTGTATGATTCGTCTTTACGAGGCCCCGGGAATAGTTAGAGTCACAGACAGAAAGTATAATGGTGGTTTCCAGGGACTGAAGGAAGAGGGAAATGGGGAGTTACTATTTAATTGCAATAGTTTCAGTTTGGGAAGAAGGAAAAGTTCTCAATATGAATGGGCATGATGACTGCACAACAATGTGAATATACCTAATGCCACTGAATTGTACACTTAAAGATGGCTAGGATGCCAAATTTATAGTGTGTATTTTTTAACACACCCACACACAACTCCTACAGAAGTAAAATTTCAGCCTATACGGGTTTATGGAATAAAAAGTTCATTCTCTCTCGCATTTCTTCCCTTATTCCAAACTTGCTTCAGCCCCCAGATGACATTTCTACCCTTCTTCTAAGCATTTACAAATTACATATGTCCACATTTTATCTGTATTTGTTTATCTATGTGCACACAGAAGTGTAAATATTTAGAACCATATATGTTGTATGAAATACATTTTATATGTGTCTATAGACATAGATATTTATACATATATTATATATTTCTATGTATTTTAAAAGTTTGTACATATAGGCATATATAAAATATATACACCTGCTGTAGATATAAAAACTTCAGACAAGTTTTAAAATATAAAAGGAATCTGTGTTACTACCATATAATATTTTTCAGTGTGGCTATAACCTGCTTTAGTTGACTTCCCTGTCTACTGATGGACATTTCGACCATTTTTCCTTCTTCCCCTTTATAAGAACACCTTGTATATGTAACGTTGTGCACACACATGAGGTTTTCTGTAGAATGGTTACACAAATGCTTCCAACTTCCCATTCAAGTCAGAAACTCGAATCTGCAACACAAAAGCTTGTATAGATGAGAGGCTGGAGATCAGCCTGTGAGAATCTTTGGACCTATAGCCGCATTCCTAGCCTTGGAGTTCGTGTTTTTATTTCTTTTTATTTATTGTCATTTTTTACTTAAGTATAATTAACACACAGTGTTATATTAGTTTCAGCATTTTGATGGCACAATTCTTTTTTTAAATTTATTTTTCAGTGTTAAGATTCATTGTTTATGCCCACACCACACCCAGTGCTCCATGCAATATGTGCCCTCAGTACCCACCACTAGGCTCACCCATCCCCCCACCGCCTTCCTTCCAAGAACCTCAGTTGGTTTGAGTCCAAAGTCTCTCATGTTTTGTCTCCCTCCCCAATTTCCCATTTCCTTTCCTTCGCCTACTGTCCTCTATATTACCTCTTATACTCCATAAGTAAGTGAAACCATGTGATACTTGACTTTCTCTACTTGGCTTATTTCACTCAACATAATCTCCTCCAATCCGGTCCATGTTGCTATAAAAGTTGGGTATTCATCCTTTCTGACAGAGGCGTAGTATTCCATTGTATATATGGACCACATCTTCTTTATCCATTCATCTGTTGAAGGGCACCGTGGCTCTTTCCACAGTTTGGCGATTGTGGCCATTGCTTCTATGAACATTGGGGTACATATAGTCCTTCTTATTACTACATCTTGTATCTTTGGGGTAAATACCCAGTAGTGCAATTGCAGGGTCATGGAGTAGCTCTTTTTAATTCTTTAAGAAATCCCCACACTGAATGTAAACTGGTACAGCCGCTTTGGAAAACAGTGTGGAGATTCCTTAAAAAATTAAAGATAGAGCTACCCTATGACCCTGCAATTGCACTACTGGGCATTTACCCCAAAGATACGGAAGTAGTGAAAAGAAGGGCCATATGCACCCCAATGTTCATTGCAGCAATGGCCACAATCGCCAAACTGTGGAAAGAGCCAA
>PITA01031474.1:0-15178 GCA_004023965.1 Spilogale gracilis
ATTAGTTTTGGATGCAATGTTCAACGACTCTTGAGTTACACATAGGACACCCAGGGCTCATCACAACAGGTGCCCTTCTTACTTCCAAGGTTTTGTGACCTTTTCTCCTTTTCTCCTCCTGATTTGAGCTCATCCCCTGCAGCCACCAGCCTGTGGTTCCTTCCCTTTACCAGGCTTCCCACGCCAGCTGCCCCAGCTGGAGTTTCCACTCTGATAATGGGGATCGTCAAGACGCTCCTGCAGGTGTCTCCACATTGAGCCACCTGTGAGACATTAATGTTTTCCAAAAAGATCACTTGAAAAATGAAGAGGCAAAAAAAACCCAGCAAAATTACCACGTTTAGGAGACAAGACTTGTCATTTTAGTGAGTGCTTCACCTTGAAAAAAAAAAGCTGGTCCCACATTTCCAACTGTTAAAGAAAAATGGTAAAAGGAGGTCTGGATCATTCAGAGGTTTCTTGTGACAGTCAAATCTGGAATGGGAGAAGAGGGAGAATTTTAAAGTGTCACATAAACGGAGGTTAGTATTTAGAGATTTGGGCTCCGAATTTCCCAAGTCCTATAATGCTCTCCAATGCCGATGTATACGACAATACGAAGAATTTTATGTATTTGAAAATACTGTATATATTATTTGAGAATATATATAAGTATTACTCCTGAAACAAATATTATACTGTATGTTAACTAACTAGAATTTTTTTTTAAAGATTTTATTTATTTATTTGACAGAGAGAAACACAGCCAGAGAGGGAACACAAGCAGGGGGAGTGACAGAGGGAGAAGCAGGCTTCCCGCCAAGCAGGGAGCCCGATGTGGGACTCGATCCCGGGTCTCCGGGATCATGACCTGAGCCGAAGGCAGCTGCTTAACCAACTGAGCCACCCAGGTGCCCCGTAACTAGAATTTTTTAAAAAAGATTTTATGTATTTATTTAAGAGAGAGAGAGAGAGACAACATGAGAGGGGAGAAGGTCAGAGGGAGAAGCAGACTCCCCACAGAGCAGGGACCCGGATGCGGGACTCGATCCCGACACTCCAGGATCATGACCTGAGCTGAAGGCAGTCGCTTAACCAACTGAGCCATTCAGGTGTCCCATTTTAATGTGTTTTAAAAACCGTCTTTCCCTTCTTCCCAGCAAATAGATCAAAATGACAACAGCAAGGGAAAAAAAAAAGCCAAAGTCAGAGATGGATCTTACCGGCTGTGGGTGGTCTAATTTGGACTGTTGGGGTCTTAGGTGCTGATAAGCAACCTCACTGACGTTTAATCTATCTTAGGAGGGAAGCAGGCCTGCGTGTAGGGGGATCTGAGCTGTGAGCACCCACACCGGTTCCTTCCCTCTCATGTCCTGTCGGGACCCGTGTAGATAAAAGGGAAAAGAAAAAATGGACCAGAAAGTGCCTCCCTCTGGGAACAGGGCTGCTAAATGGGTTCACAGGTGCACTACTGAGCCATCCTGAAAGTGCCTTCTCCTATCCCCGTCCTATCTGTGTTCTCACCCAGTCGTCTGCTCACAGAATTGATTAGACTCATAAGACAGCTCCCAACGTTGGCCCTATTTCATACATGACCTTTAGGAAACCGCAGACCACATTTTAAAAAACCACCTGCTGTGTCATCAGAAGCATGCTACCCTTTTCACTAAATGTACCATTTCCAGGTCACCCCAAATATTTTGCCTTTGAATTGTTGTGCAATATCTGTAGACAGCCACGAGAATGTTGTGCCTGGCCAGAAAAGCCCGAAGCTGATAATTTGTTTGACCTTTGTTTAATAATAAATTGTTTTGCCTATCAGAAGATAACGGGGATATGCAGAGAGATAATGAGCTGGGCTGTCTTTCTGCCAAGGCGGAAGGAGATTGGATGAGCAGCCACTGAGCCTTGAAAGATCCCAAAGCTTTCTGTGACATTCTTTTAGCTCATAACACACTAGTTAGTGTTGTTTATTCTCTGGGAAGAGAGAAAAAAAAAAAAGGAAACGCTGCAGTTTTGAAGAAGTCTGATTTCAGTATCGTGTGAAGTTGGGCTCCCTCCCTTTTTTACTCCCCTCACAGCGAACACAGGCAGAAGACACCGGGACCACTTCGTTTCTCAGGAGATGGGGATAGAGTGCAGATGGGGATTCAATATTAGCGCCTTCCCGAACTCACTCTGTCCATGCCTCAGCATCTCAGGAGACCCTTGCTTTTCATCAGCATCGCTGTTTCACATGGTACCAAAGAAAAGTAAGGCACAGCCCCTGTCCCCGTGTCTCCTTCCCCTACATGTCACCCCATATAAAGCTTATCTTCCAATACCGTCCCTACTCTGCTCTAATCAACTCTGTGACCAGACGACGGGGTGAAAACACAGACCTCCAGACTCCAGGCAGGGACTGCGTCTTGGACCCAGATCCTGAGAAGACCAACCTATTACTTTTGCAGAGAAACTGCCCAATGACTGGAAAGCGACATATTATCAAGTTAAATCAAGAAAACCAGTCATGTGTATCTCTGCCTTCTCTAGTCCTGTTTTAACACAATATCGCTGTATAACAGTCTAGAAGACAGGATCTCAGTTGGGAACACGGATGGGGCGGGAGGGACGCTGAGGGTCTTGTGCCTGAGACCTGTCCCAATACCATTCCAGCTCTAGTTGTGGCTCTTCACTTCTTCAGCCCACACACGTGGACATTGCACCCTGTACCCTCATCTCCCATCGACCTCACAACACTCGTGTCCCATCCGTTCACATGACGCACAGCCATGTTCCAGCCCTGCCCCCCGTGGACGTCCATACTCCACCACCCCTGAAAGCCTCTGAAGCAGAGATTTCCAGGGTCCCAGGTATCCAGAGTGCGGTCTAACATGGAGTGCAAGTCCTTGATTTCTTGGACTCTTTGCAGGGAGGAATGTGGCTGGAGGAGGATTGGAACCAGGTCCTCGGAAGCATGGTTGAGGACAGAAGCCAGGGTAGCGTTGGTACTCATGCCCGCCCTGCCCTCCAGCGTTCTTCCAGCATCATCACACAGCCCGTCCCGCACAGAGCAGCACCCATCCTTGCTTTTCTATCCCTGGCATCTTTGACGGCCAATCACCACAGCGAGAGTTGCCCGAGGCTGGGCACCACTTGCAAAGACCCAAGAAGGAAAGAGCTCCTTCTCTTCTGCATACTTCTTCTTCTTCTCTGCTCCTTCTTCTGCATATGCTCCCCCATGACTGCAAGGAAGGACTTGAATCTGAGCTGTAGGTATTCTAACCAACGCTTGAGGAGGGCACCACCCTTCTTTCTCAGTGCCCGGGGCGCCTTTGTGCTCACCTTCCTCCAGATCCCCTTGGGTTTGCAGAACAGAGGATGGCCGCTAGCTCATTGCGTGACATCGGACTGAGGCAATCCCACCTCATCGCTGGTTGGGCCATCCCCTCACCCTGGGGCCCCATACCCTACATCACCCTCATGTTAAGCAGAACCTGCCGTCCCTCTTCCTATAGAGATGAGCTTGGATTTCAGCATGAGTCACTGAGCCAGACGCTTAGAGTGTGTTCACATTTCTCTAAATACGTTCTGCTCGACTGGTTGTTTTAGGAAAGGCTCTTTGCTGGTTGGACTATTTCCCCTTATCTTCTGTGTGAACAACGGAGTCGTCTGGGCAGTCACTCTGCCTTCATTGGCACAGCCATCCCCGCACTCCTGTTTCCATTATATACTTTTTCATAAGAGAGTGTTGACTTGACTTCCCTCCTTGCAGCTCTTAGAAACAAACTCTGGCAATCGCCGTCCACTGAGGGGGAAGAAGTGCTTATCTCTGCTTCCTTACAAAAAGCCTTACTGATGCTTTGCTTTGGGGCAGAAGGCTTGTTTAGTTGATCTCTTTCGAGGCACAACTGAGGTCTCCATATGCATTAGTTTCTTTTGCCACTAACCCTTCATTTCTCCTCTGTCAGGGTGCGGTTGGAGCTCCTACAGAGGGATTATGTCAAAACTTCTCTCTTCGGTCACTCTTGGCTACTTTTGCTGCTAACGGGTGCTCTGTGTCCCAGACAGGGAGGCTCCCAGCAGAAGCCATAGGCCCTTCTCCGCTAGCCCTTTGTAGATTCACCACTATTCCTCTCATTTCCCATGTATTCCCTCCCGCTTACCTTCTTTCTTATTCTTCTTATTCGTTGAGACATTCCCCAAACCACCCTCCCTGCAGAATGTGCTTCTAGATCTTTCTTGCATTATAGGACCTTTTGTGAAATCAGCAGAAACATAGGTTCATCTACCTTAAATGCTCCCTTCCCTTTCACAACCCACAGGAGGAGTGTCTGAAGCTAATTGCCTCCATTTATATATCTTTGCAAACCCAGTAATATCAGAGTTATACTCTAATAAGGAGTATTAGACAAGCCACTAGTGATTTAGATGCCCAGGTTCTGCTGGGTCCCAAGATTAATTTCAGAAATGACTCTCCCATGGTATTACGTGTCCTCCTGAATATGGGAGAAGGTAGGTAAACCAAGCAGGAAGATCACAGAGAAAGGATCAGACCAGACGGCATGCCAATGACCCCCTACGGCACTTGCCACCAAATTACCCTGAACACAAACAGAAACATTGCCTCAGCCTCCCGAGGACAAAGAAACACCTCAACCCAAAACCAAATGGTTCTTCATGATTCTTCCACTGACGGCCACCTTCCATGTCCCATGTGGGTGCATCTATGTGCTTGGTGAGATGTAGGGCAAATGGCAGAAGCTACCCACAAGAGGAGGCGGGATCTCCAGATTCCAGCAGAGGCAGCTCATGTAGGAAGGGGTTGGGCTTGATGAAGCATGGGCCAGTGGGCAGCATCTATCTGAGAACCTTCCTTGGGCTGCTTTACTTTCTTACAAACCCTCTTTCCCATCACTGAACCGCAAATAGCAAAGACCAACCCATGATCCCCTCACTAACATAAGCATCTCCCTGGACTTGAGAATAATCAGATTCTCATTTGTCGCTGAGAACATTGTTGGGTTTGGCCCATCCCTCCTCTAGTTTATTGGGAGCCTCACGTTCATCTCCAAAATGAGTGGAATGGTGAGGTCACCCTATCACCGCTCCATGCAAATTTACAGGGCGAAAGGGAAGCACTACCAACACCCTATGCAAAATTGCAGTGGACAAGGGAAGAGATATTTTGTACAAGCAGAAGATGCATCATGCAGCCAACTCTCTTCCTCAGCTCGTGGACCCCAAGTGTTTTATTCCATGAAATTCTTCTCACCAACAAGCTGACTTTCCTCCTTGAGTCCCCCTCCCCATTTTAGGCCCCTGAAAGGCCACCAATGGGCCATACCTCTCAGCAGCCCTGCTTCCACTTGTGCCAACACCTTCTGCAGAGTCATCAGCAAACCAGGCAGTGATCTGGCTTCCATCATCAAATGGTCATGAGGACACCCCCTGCCATGAGACCAGTAGGTGGAGGTTTTGGAAGAACAGGTGGTGCAGCAGAATGGGGTTCCCAGACTGTACAATTGGGGCTCCTTCATATTTAGGTCCTGCTTTACCCTCAGGAACTATGGAAGCTCAGTCACAAGTGTGACCAAGGGCTGATGCCCGCATCAACATCCTGACGGCGTGGATGGGCAGTTCAAGACGTGGACCTTGGGTGGCAAGGTCACTCAATTCTACCTGAGCCTCTCCCTATCTTCAGGGGGTCAAAAGGCAAAGCCTGAAGCTGGTTTTCCCCACAACGTTGGCTTTGTGCTACGGGAGGCACACTTAGTTCTTAACCTCGAACTTGACTCATGTCCTGCTGTAGGTGTTCCCATCAGGTTCTGACTAGGCAGACTCTACAGCTGGTGTTGGGTCACCAAGGTCAAGTCATACTGCTGCTTACACTGCCTCCCTGAGCTTCTAAAATTCCCTTCCTTCATGTGGGTCTCTTGGAAAGCACTGAAGTGTTTCAGATAACTTAGAGAATCCAGTAAGAGCAGTATGTTCAAATACCCAAAGCAGGGGTGGAAAATATGTCTTCTTTCAATTTGGATGGAGTGTTCAAAGAAGTCACAGGCAGTAGACCACAGAAAAATTTCTCTAGGTGGCCAATCCCTTAATATTTTTGTGATACTCAATTACCACCGTTGATTAACATTACTCCCCAAGGCTTTCAAGACAGTTGCTTCTTCTTGCTCAGAGGTCCTATCACCACAATATAATCAAAACCAACTGTGAGGACATGACTGTTTTCTGATGTAGCATGGGGATCTAATAGCCTTCCGCTGAGGATGGCTCCTTGAAGGAAGTGGGTGTAATACATGGCGTATTCTTGAACTCCCGCTTCTTGAACTCTCCTCCTCTGACAGTGGACCTTTGATGATACGAAAAGTGACACAAAAGCATTTTCCTTATTCATGGGTGCTTCCCAGGTTTCAGGGTGGACATTAACCACTTGAGGAATTAGCATCACCCTATGAGTAGCTCACCATGATCCAGGAAATCTCTACAACCTGCGAGTCCTCAGCCGAGCCCAACGGGCTTATTTATTACATTGGCACTGATTTAGTTTGCTAGGACTGCTATAACTCAGTATGACAGATGAGGGGTTTAAACCACAGTCATTTATTTTTCAGAGTGTTGGAAGCTGGGTATCTGAGATTCAGGTGAGGGCAAGACTGGTTCCTCTTGGGGCTTCTCTCCTGGACATGTAGACCCCAAGTTCTCTCTGTGTCCTCAAATGGTTGTCATTCTGTGCATGTTTGTGTCCTCATAGCTCTTATGAGATCAGGGCCTACCCTAGTGACCTCCTTTTACTTGAGTCACCTCTTCAAAGACCCCATCTCCAAATACAATCCCATTCTGAGGTCCTGCAGGTTAAGGCTTCAACATGTGAGTTCTGGCTGGACACAACCCTGTTCATAACAAGCATACATAAAGGACCACTAGCCCTAGGTATGGCTAGAAAGACAGCATGAATCTTTAGCATCTCCCAGGGACTTGGCTGGGTTTACCATTTTGGTAAGAAAAGGTAATCTGACGGGTACTGCCATTATAATCCTAATTTGAAGGTGCAGTGCCAATGTTCAAGTCCCTGCTAAATTTTAAGTATATGGCATAAAAATGCATATATTTAGAAACAGGAAAAATAGTGACCTAGTGGCTTAGACCTATAAGAGAGGTTCGTATCATGACTCTATTTCCGTGAACCCCTTCCCTGAGAATTCTCCACTCTCAGTTACCAGAGAAGCATTCTGAGCCATGGGGCACGTGTGCTCACTCAGAGGCAGTGACCCCCAAATCCCCAAAGTCTGGTATCTCTTGTTCTTCGTGTAAAGTTACTTTTATAAGTGGGATTGACTCACTTTGGGAACACACTTTAGATGCTATCACAGGGCCCTTCCTGGACAACTCCTAGGCTAGAAATAAGGTAGATCTGGGTATGAATGGATACAGAAGTTGTGGTATGTGGTATGTGGTACACACACACACACACACACACACACACACACACACACTGGAATACTATGCAGCCATCAAAAAGAATAAAATCCTGCCATTCACAATGAATGACATGGATGGAACTGGAGGCTATTATGCTGAGTGAAATAAGTCAATCAGAGAAAGGCAATTATCATATGATCTCTCTGATATGAGGAATTTGAGAGGCAGGGCAGAGGGTCATGGGGGGAAGGGAGGGGGATAAAATGAAATAAGATGGGACCAGAGAGGGAGACAAACCATGAGAGACTCTTAGTCTCAGGAAACAAACTGAAGGTTGCTGGGGAGTTATGGGGGAGGGATGGGGTGGCTGGGGGTTGGACATTGGGAGGGTATGTGCTATGGTGAGCGCTGTGAATTGTGTAAGACTGATGATTCACACACCTGTACCCCTGAAGCAAATAACACATTATATGTTATTAAAAGCAAGGTAGATCTGGGAATAGTTGAGGCACTATGTGCCACAAAAGAAGTTCTCACTCAATGTAACCCTGTACTTTTGCAATGTTGGACCATAACACAGGCAGCTTCTTTCTGTGGGCCCTGAAGATGTCACGACAAATTAGCCTTCAACAAGATCTCTGTGCGTGAAACCTCTTGGTTCTCATGCTGCTCCTGATGCCTCTTCATCCATGACCTCTAATGACTTTGAGTGCGTCAACAATCTCCCATCGACTGCTCACTTTCCTCTTGCCCAGTGATTACATGAGCACATTTCAGATGCCACAAACAAAATGCTCACTCTTTGTGTCTGAATTCCAGAGGCAAGTTCTGCTTAAACAACAGACATTCCTTTCTCCCCGTCCTGGAACCAGACATGGGAGATCCATGCAAGGGCAGGATTGAGTTGTGCTGAGAACTCTCTGCTTGGTGTGTGGAGGGGGCCACCCTCCTGTGTTTTCACATGACTTTTCCCTTGGCTACCATTCCTATTAAATTAGACCACTACCCTTATGACCCCATTGAGTTTTAATTACATCACAAAAGCCCTATCTCCAAATCCAGTCACATGGGAAGTTAGGGCTTCAACATACAAATTTGGGGAGAACACAATCTGGTCCACAGCATCTTGTATACACACAATGCAGCCCTTAGGGGCTAGATTTGCTTCTCAGTATACTTCTCAGTGGTCTTATGGAGGGAGAGAACCTTAAGCACAGGGAGGTCACACATGCCCAGAGCCTTCACATTCCTCTCTTCATGTCCCTACAGGGACTTTCTGACATCTCACCTTATTCAGTATTTAATCAACACACCAAACACTGAAAGGGCCTCCCAGCTGCTCTTGGATAGATGCAGCCATAAAAATAAATTTAAACTAATTTTTAACAAATTTCCTCCTTCTTTAGCACATTCAGCGTCGTTCCACAGATATTCTCCTAGGATTTGCTGATTTAAAAAAACAGTTAAATATTGCCTCCGTCGTAGTGCATGTTTCTCTTCTCCATGGATTCATTTAATACAAATGGCCCCAGGCCAACTGGGTTCGGACTTTCAGAATAGTCCTGGAGACCACAGGAAAAGAAAAGGCTGGGGCATAGAGAAAAATGGCGGTCCCTTAGGTGGGATGTGACATGTGGGGTGAGAGTGTTACAAGACATCCCAACAACATGGGCACGCCTCACTGAAGTATTCTGAGTATTTATGACGGAGGGAAAAACCACATCAGGATGCCCTGCTGTGTTCCCATTACCACCCTTGGAGTGTCTTTGGGTGCCTGGGTGGCTCAGTCGGTTGAGCATCTGTCTTCGGCTCAGGTCAAGATCCTGGGGTCCTGGGATCGAGTCCTGCATCGCGCTCCCTGCTCGGCGGGAAGTATGTTTCTCCCTCTCCCACTCCCTGTGCTCATGTTTTCCCTCTCAAACACAAAAATAAAATCTAGAAAAACAGGTAACCCTTTGAGAGTTGTCACACTCTCCCATCAAGTTGACTAGAGACTGAGGAGAGTTGCCCATTCTACTTTGTTGAAACCAAGAAGCACAACCCCATCTACATTTCACATATATTAACCCTGAGCTCCTCAAAAAATCGGAGCCTATTTTGAAGGTAAATAGGACAATCCTTTCTTTTCTGATAATACCAGGAAATAACATTTTGAATCAGGGATTTTCTTTAAGAATGAGTTGCCTGGCTGGCTTAGTCAGGAGACCATGGAGGTCTTGATCTCAGGGTTGTGAGTTTGAGCCCCACGTTGGGGGTAGAGATTGCTTAAAAATAAAACCTTTAGAAAACAATCCATAGCACAGTGAGAAATAACCTAGCACACTTCAGCACTCTTATCGCCTGTGAGCTGGTGAAAATGGTTTTATTGTAGCCCAACATGCATTGCCAAACTGCCTACAAGAAGCCCTGTATTGTGATGAATAATTTAAGTGCCTTTGACCATAGCATTCAAACATCAGTTCAAATAAAAATAAGCGACCAGAAACCCCCTTGCCTTGATGGTCTATTACTGTAGGCATTCCAATACCTTGTGAATGAGGGCTCATCGCTGACAATGGAACACGTTGAATGTACTCTAAGTAGAAAGGAACAAGTGACAGATGATTTTGTCATCTAAACGTGGGGGGGGGGGTTAGAGAAAGAGGAGCCTAATTTCAAGCCATCCAGGGCAACGATCCGCTGTCGCTGCCAAAGCCCAGAAGGACACAATAGGATTGATTCCCAGAGCATAACGAGGGATCTGGTCTACCTCACACATGCCATAGAGAGACGCAAGATGCCTCCAACCCCAAAGCACAGCTGCACGGGTGTCTGAGACAACTCATACTGTACTTACCAGCCTTAAACATGCGGGAGGAACACCAGGGACAGAACTTGAAAACACCTCGCAAAATGCAGGAAAATTTGGGGGTTTGAGTACGCCATAGCCATGATTTATTCATCTGACATTTGTAACTGTGAAAAGAACGTTAGAGCGAGAGCATTCTAATTAGATGCAGAACATACATAGACTATCTTATATATAGCCTATATACTTGCATATAATGTATATGACATAATAATATTAGATAGTAATCATTAATTTATTTAAACCTATTAAAATATTTAAATTTATTTTAATATTAATATAAATTTATTAGGCTGTTGCTTAATATTATTAATAATTGATATACTGGTTAATTATTACATATTGATATAATATATAGTATATGATATGCTACAATATTGCCATTATTAATTATGAATATGTTGGTTAATTATTAATATGTTGATTAATTATTAATATGTCGATTAATTATTATATAGATATATATAGGATATGGTATCTATAGCATATTATATACTATATGTACTATTATATATAGTATATTTTATGTAGATTATACTATATATTATACTATATATTATATCTATACTATATATGTATATATAGATATATACATATCTATATGCTATATAGATTATATACGATATAGCATTTTTAAATATATATCATGTTATATATTAATTAATATATAATCTATATACACCATATATAATATAATATGATAATAATGGCATATTCCTATATATTACATAAAGAATATTATGTATCGACTATAGTATACAGTATATACTCTCTATATAATATATATGTGCATGAGCATAAATGTTGAATTAACATAGACTAATGAATTCATAGACAACTGTATATATATGTGTGTATGCATATTTCCATGTTCGTGCATGCAGCATGTGCCCATGGCTATATACATGTATTCGTGTATATGCGTCTATGTGTGTGCGTGCGTGTATACATTCATGGATATATACCATATGTAATATATAATACGCATGCATATGGTCCAAGAAGTGCCGTCAGGAAGAGACCACGAAAATCAGCATTCAGAATTTATGCATAAACCCCCAGCTTGGAGATTTTTTACTCTGTGATTCCGTAATCATCTTGGCTCGTTGGCATGATGTCAAAGGCTGAAGTTTGGAGCCATTTCACATTTTTGGCACTTAGGAAAATAAAATATAGTCCTGGCAGACATTCACCAGTTGATTTTGAGAAACGGACTCTATGCGATCTATTTTCAAAAATATGCATTAATGAATATTGTTTTGATTAATAATCAGGAAGTCCATGCAAGCCCTGAGGCTCTTTGTGTGTCTTTGTTGGATATATTCCACATTAAGTGAAGACTAACAGTGCTGATCTATTCTGAATTTTTGCTATTTTCTTTCACGCTCGTTTCTGTTCATATCCTCCCCTTAATAAAGTAAATCTTGATTTGGAGGCATTTTCTAGGACTGCTGTGTGATACGCCTCATCCCACATTACATTTTGCCCTCTTCAACCAATGCTTTTAAAAGCATTTTATGGCAAGATCTGTGAAATGGAAGGGGAATACTATTAGCCGTGTTTCTGATGAAATGCTTTTAGTTAGGGTTTTAAGGATTGATTAATTCACTCAAATCGCGTAAGAGCCAACATGAAATGTTAAGTTCCAGGAGTGCAAACGTGAGTGTGGCTATCTTAAACCCGATGTTTCTGACAGCGGGGCTTAAAAATCAGGAGAATCTGATGAATTCCAATCGGGCCCTTTGTTAATGGAGTGAGTCTCATGCAGCAGGTCCCGAGAGCACGCTATTACTTTATATTCTGTTCGCCAGAAAGAAAAGAACATTCTGCCTTCAGCATTACTCTTCCTGCAAATGTGATTGTGCTTCCAAAATGTAAGTGGGCTTTCGGGCTTGTAAAATGTGGCATGCATTAAAACCAGCATTTAGTGAAACTGGGCATGGTGTCCTTTCAATAAAAATACAGGAATTTGTCTCAATTATCCTCTCCCCCACTTTTTTTTTTTTCAGGCTATCTAGGTTGCTTTTTTTTTTTTTTAAAGATTTTATTTATTTATTTGAGAGAGACAGAGAATGCACGAGATTGGGAGGCAGGGGGGAGAGGCAGAAGGAGAGGAGGAAACAGGCTCCCCGCTGAACAAGGGTGTCTGACTCAGATCTCAAACCCAGGACCCCTTTGGTTGAGCCAAAGGCAGATACTTTGCCAACTGAGGGACCCGTGCATTACTTTTATTTGGCTAAAGTCAAATACTTATTATGCAAAAATATAAAAACAACAACGAACTTACTTGTATACCTTTACAAAGATATTATGAGATGCATTTTTGCAGGCAATGATCTTCTTGCCTTTTTTTTGTAATTGGGAAAAGTAGATTCCTTGGATGATTTTTACCCCCATGAAAATGTACGTTATACACATTTATATAATTTTCTATTTATTCAAGCACATAAGATGATGATGAGCCCTTTTTTTTTTTTTTTTAGCCACAAGGTATTTGTTAATCAAGGTGTAATGGCTAATCATTACCACTGGAGCTTTCTGCAAGTTATAATCTCTGATGACAGATAACATTGTATATGGATCTATATGTACGTTTAAGTGTGTCTACAGAGAGACGTGGACAACTCTATCCATCTTGAAGTAGAAAACAAGTTAGACTGCGTATTGTGTAAACATAACTTCTGTATGCCCCAAGAAAATACAGAATTCATTTGACTCGCTTTATTCCAACACCAGGTTTATTGAGGTGGTCCGGAGCCCACCCGCTCCTATCTCCGTGGTACGCCTGCATAGTTTAATAACTTATGCCACGTTGCGGTATGAGAAACATATCCATTACTTCCTGGTCTTTGGTTCACAACATTTCAGCCCTCACGTTTTATATGTCTAAACAAGGGTTGAAGGGTTAGCGCTACCTTTTGTTAAATAGGGACATATCAATCCAAAAGTTGGTTTAAAAATATTTTCCACTCAAATATGGTCAAATGAGAGGGATTTGAATATTTCTGAGTGTTGAGGCACCTGGGTGGCTCAGTTGGTTCAGCGTCTGCCTTTGGCTTGGGTCATGATCCCGGAGACCCGGGATCGAGCCCCACATCGGGCTCTCTGCTCGGCGGGAAGCCTGCTTCTCCCTCTCTCACTCCCCCTGCTTGTGTTCCCTCTCTGGCTGTGTTTCTCTCTGTCAAATAAATAAATAAAATCTTAAAAAAAAAAAGAAACCTAGTTTCAAAGGTTAGGGGTGTCTTCCCTTTTGTTCAGATATTTGGAGATGCCTGTTATCCTATCCTTGGGAACACTTTTATTAAACATGCACTATAATCAGACTTTTTATAAAAGATTTTTATTTTTTAAATTTAGTTTTAAAGATTTTATGCATTTATTTGATATATAGAGAGGGAGAGAGGGAACACAAGCAGGGGGAGCGGAAATGGGAGAAGCAGACTCCCCGCTGAGTAGGGATCCTAATGCGGGGCTCCAGATCAGGACCCTGGGGTCATGACGTGAGCTGAAGGCAGATGCTTAACTGACTGAGCCACCCAGCAACCCAAATCAGACACTTAAAAAAATCATGCTTTCGTGCCAGGTGAGGGAATTGAAATCCTTGATATTTGCCTCAAAACTATGATAATAATAATAATAATAATAATAATAATAATAATAATAATGATATTTCAACACCCATGGCTTCATCTCACTATGGACATTCTGTCTGCACTCTGTGTTGCTATTTACTGACCGCCAAGTCATGCCTTCACTAGATGTAATCTAGATTTCACGTGGTCAAGGCGTACACACCACATTGGCTAAGCTTTCTGATTACCCAATTTTCAAACTCAATGAACAGCAAATAACGGTTAATATTTTTGCACTTTCCAGAAATATCTTTCTCACTGACACCCATGAACACTCTAGAAGTCCCCACATGAAAGCTCTCCTCTCATATCCTATTCTTTCAGGAATGAATGTATTAATTACACACAAGAAGAATTAGGACCTGCTCCTTTGTCAACTATGTTGATAGGATTATTCACATCTCATGAAGATTATTTTGTTTTTTTTTTATTGAAAGTGGAAGTTATATTAAACATATTCCTGTTGTCATATTCCATTATTCCTGCTGTCTTTAAAGCTTGGAAGATGAGCAAAACCATTTATTTCCATATGCCTTGTATTAGAGCTATTTGCATGCAAAGCATTCTCCCCTACCTAGTGCTGAATTCTGGAGAACAGTGACTATTTTTATTCAATTTATTTCTGACAATCTCTATCATAATTCAGTTGCAGGTCCTTAACAAAAGTGGCAATGAATTTCCTTTCCTTCAGATCATATGTTCTTATCAGAAAATGTATTTAATGCTCACAAAAGTATGTATGTTCCTGGGGCAACCAGATGGGTTAGTCGGTTAGGCATCCAACTGTTGATTTTAGTTCAGGTTTTGATGTCAGGGTCATTGGTTCAAGCCCCATGTGGAGCCTGATTAAAAAACTAATAATAAAATAAAATAAAACATACATTCCTGCTCTCCCATTTCTGGACTTCAGGGGACATACATAATCTTAGACTCTGTAAGAATAATACATGTGAATATGTTGCATTCAGAGTTAGCTTTTCTTAATATATTTTGAGTTAGCCCAAGCATCATCGACATGCACCATTTAAAATAGTGTGACCAGTCACACTATTTACCCCAAAGATACGGATGTAGTGAAAAGAAGGGCCATATGCACCCCAATGTTCATCACAGCAATGGCCACAATCGCCAAACTGTGGAAAGAGCCAAGGTGCCCATCAACAGATGAATGGATAAAGAAGATGTGGTCCATATATACAATGGAATACTATGCCTCCATCAGAAAGGATGAATACCCAACTTTTGTAGCAACATGGACTGGACTGGAAGAGATTATGCTGAGTGAAATAAGCCAAGAAGAGAAAGTCAA
>PITA01031475.1:0-15164 GCA_004023965.1 Spilogale gracilis
TTGATCTTCTCTTTAAGAAACAGGAGATTATTAGATCAAGTGATTCAAGCATTATTTCTTAGGGCTTTCTTGCTACAACCCCAGAGATTTGGTTTGTTTGTTTATTTATGTGAAAAGTTTTAGCTGTCATCACACTTTCTTTTTTGAGTTCTCCCAACTGAGCTATTAATGGAATTGCATTCCAACATTAAAATCTACTCTCAACCAGTGTGCAATATAAATATAGATATTTGTTTTAGCCTGGTAAATTAGGAGTGAAGACTGGTTTTGACTTTTCTGGGTTTTGGATTATTTTGTCCAGTCCTTCAAGTGCCCAGCCCAGCCCATCCTTTCCTGGAACATCCCTTCTGGGGATGTCCCAGTGTTCTCAGTATCTTTCTACCTTGTTGCCATACCCATTCCACTTATTGTTTCTGATACAGACCCGGGCCTGAAGAAAAAGGGTCCCTCATTTGCATCACTCTCAACTCAGAGCAAATCACATGCCAGAAACTTCCCTGTCTCAGTGGTGCTGCTTTTTTTCCTGGTCCTCAGCTTTTCTGGAAGACTTAGAGATGTCACACAAACTGTCTTTTCTGGCTGTTATTCCATTAGTGCCTTGCTTTTCCTTTTCCTTTTCCAGGACCTTTGAGGACTACTTTTCATTTTATGTTCTACTTCATGTGATGTTTGGCATCTCCACCAGGCCCGAGAGTGCATACCAAATCCTTGTTCTTCAGGCAATCAACTACTCAGGATGCCTATAGCACAGAACCTAGAACAGGGGCCTAGACGTAAGGAAGGATGGAGATGCAGTCAGTGGGATGGCTCACCTACTTTCTAGCTTCTGCTACAAAGAATCACGATCGGTCCAGGTTCCTGAAAAATAATTTAACTATGTCTCAGGCTACTTCATCCTTTGGGGATGGGTTTTTTCTCTACTCAGATTTAATCTTCCTGCCCTTGTCACTTGGAGATGGGGGGTTGAGCTGCCTGAGACTGTCAAGAGTCTTGATATTTTTTATGCCACAACTTTACTAAGGTCATATATTCCAAACCTCCAGCAGGCTTCTGAGAGTCAGGGATGACTTCTGACTCACAGTGTCAGGGCCCAGGATGACTGGCTGGTGCAGCTTTATCTGACCAGGAAGTCTTTGTTGACTGACATGAACAGGGCAAAAGCTAAAGAAAATGAGGCTTTCAAAAGATGGTCTGAAACAATCTTTTGGTCCCTGGAATTCAGGGTTTCCTCACTGACCCAGGCTGTTCATTTTGTAGGAGAAAGCTCATGGAACTGTGCTCGCTGGAAGCCAAGCCGACTTTGATTGGCAGGCCAGCCGCCACTTACAGATAGCAAGTGCTCATTGCTTTGCATAAATTTCATCTGGGAGGGGAAGAAATCGATAATCTTTTCCTATCTTTTCTGCATTTATTCTCATCCTGTGCTTTGTGAGGGCCATGGATATCCTTACAGGCACATAGCAAACCAAACAGAATCATTCCGAAAAAGAAGAGAACTCAGGGAAATGGTTGCCAGTTTACCAGTCTCCTTCTTCCCTATTTTTTTTTTATTCATTTTAAAAGCTGTTAAAGTCTAGTTCTTTCTTTTTTTTTTTTTTAAGATTTTATTTATTTATTTATTTGACAGAGAGAAACACAACTAGAGAGGGAACACAAGCAGGGGGAGTGAGAAGGAGAAGGAGGTTTCCCACCAAGCAGGGATCCCAATGTGGGGCTCCATCCTGACACTCTGGGATCATGACCTGAGCCAAAGGCAGACACTTAATGACTGAGCCACCCAGGCGCCCCAAAGTCTAGTTGCTTCTCTTTTTTTCTTTTTTTCTTTTCTTTTATTTGATAGAGAGAAACACAGCTAGAGAGGGAACACAAGCAGAGGGACTGAGAGAGGGAGAAGCAGGCTTCCCACCGAGCAGGAAGCCCGATGTGGGGCTCGATCCCGGGTCTCCAGGATCATGACCTAAGCCAAAAGTAGTCGCTTAACCAACTGAGCCACCCAGGCACCCCAGTCTAGTTGTTTCTTAAGGAGGTTTAACTCAGATCTGAGCTAATGCTAATCTGGAGGACTCAGGAGGGTCTTATCAATTGTAACATTGACCTTAAGAGTTGATTCCTGTACCTGGCATGGCTGGACTCAGCACTCTGAGACCTTCAAAGAACCTATGGACATTTAAAGATGCACTGGTCTGTTGGGGGAAGATATAGGGTTTGGGGGGCATCCTCTGGAAACATGCTAGACTCAGTCTTCATGACTGGAGAGTGTCTAACACAGAGTAGTTCTAGACTTTCAGGGCTGAAGGATGGGGAATCCCAAACCTTCCTGAATTTTTCCTGGGGTTTCAGTACCTGGGTGGTGCCTCTTGGTTCACAAAGGACTTTCCATTTTTGTGTCTTTATTACTCACAAGAGTCCTTCCCAAGGCATAGAGGTAAGTAACTTGTCTTGGGTTGCAGGGTGAGTCATTAACAAATTCAGAATTGCACCATGTCTTCATGTTTAACTTGGCCTCTTAACCAAAACAGTATTGAGTCTTTCTTCAAAAGATCAAGTCACACGTGGTAAAGCATTGGTATTTGCCTTTGTTAATCTCATTTCTGGTTTTTAGCAGGTATTTTTGAAAAGTCTCATTAGCCTTCATAATTGATCTGCATCATACAATTTTATTTTTATATGCTCCTCCTCTGCGGAGTTGTTTCATGTAAAAATACAGAAATCCATGTAATAAAAAATAAAGTGACATAGCAAGATTGCCTATATCCTAGAAACTATCCCTACTGTAGCCCGTGCTATGGGCTGCACCTGTTCTTATAGTTTAGGGAAGCAAGTACTCAGTTTAATGACTAAGAGCAATTTTAGCATTGACCTTGAATATGTCATTTTTTTTTCTCATGGGGTCTTGTATATATAAACTGGAAACATACATTCATACTATGAACACAAATGTCAAAAATATGTGGAACTTCATAGCTTGTTTTTCTGAGAGAAAAAAATCCCTAAGTATACTGATCAGAGATTTGATGAATTTCGGGAGGGGTTAGATGGTCTCAGAGGATTACTTCTTTTCCCTCTTTTCTAAACTATACCAGGCAGAACACCCTTAAACTAGTTCCCAAAGAGGTCAGGGGCCATCGGACTTTGAGTTTTGTAGAGTTTTCCTCAGCTTTTAAGTAAACAGTGTTAGGTTGTTAGTTCAATTCTTAGTTTCTTTGCTTTGTACACTAGACAGGTCACTCCTGAAATCTTGGTCTTCCCAGCAATGCTGTAGTTGGTAGCACCTATGGTAACTTCCATCTCCCTTAATCTTCACTTAACTCCATGCTTTTCAGTTACTTACGTGGTACAGTTAAACATCATTAATCCAAGTGCAATCCTTTTAGAGTTTAGTCATTCCAGAGGTAGGAGATGAAGCTTACTATTTAGAAAAAAATTCATAGGAAGAAACTGTTTATTAAGCATAAGTATATGATTGTAGGAGCAAAGAGCTCAACTGCTAAAAAGAAAACTCTTTGAAGATCCAAATATGTTGTGGCCACTAATGACAGAGAACTTGAACAAAGTAGACTGAGCAACATTCTAAGCGAATTTTCAATTAATATGTCCTGTGAAGTTAAAAAATAAAAATAATACAAAATTCCATATCCATAAAGATATTCTATAGATGAGACTTTAAAAAAAATATGACATTGGCCTTCTTCCCATCACTTGGTCCAAACTTAAGACGTTCAACTAGATGTCATAAAGTTATAAGGTTTTGAGGGACTGATTGAATCACGATTTCTGAGCGCAGTCTCAGCCTCTAGGATCTGAGTGTGATCTTCAAATGCATGAGTCTGTTCGTGTGTGTGTGTGTGTGTGTGTGTTTGAGGGTGTGCACCCATGTAGTTGTGTGGGCTATGATGACAGAAGGTCAGTGCTGAAGGACCTTACGGAAGTAATCCCAGGGAAGGGAGTACGGGCAATTGAAGTTACCTACAGAAAAGAGGAAAGAAATCATCTCGGAATTAGTTAAGTAAAAGAGAGAGTTTGCAGCATCAAAAAACAAACAGGGAAGTTAGAGGCCCGTATAACTTCATCAGAAGTTTTAAGATCTTTGACAATAAAAAATGGAACCCACTAGGATAGAATTTCTGAGATAGATAGTTATTTTTACATTTGCATAGGGTTTATGTTTGGGGATAATAAATGAGTTTTGAAGTTTGTGGCTTAGGATGAGAGGCCTGTATTATATTCTAGACTCTAACCATGTGGAAAAAAATCCAATTCAATGAATTTTTAGGGAGAACATGGACATACAAATCTCCTCCAAGGGCTTTCATTCTAGTTAGTAGAATCTTTCTTATTTTTCCTTCTTTCTTTGGTGTTGGCAAATTGCCTCATTCCTCTGAGGCTGATTTTTAAAAATTTATTTATTTATTTATTTTATTATGTTCAGTTAGTCACTGTAAGGTACATCATTAGTTTTTAATGCAGTGTTCAATGATTCATTAGTTACATATAACACCCAATACTCAACACAGCATGTGACCTCCTTAATACCCATCAGCCTGTTATCCCCTCCTTCCCCCCTCTCTTCAGAAGCCTTTAGTTTGTTTCCTGTGGTCCATAGTTTCTCATAGCTCATCTCCCTCTCTGATTTCTACCCCTTCAGATTTCCTTCCCTTCTCTGTGGTCCTCCATGCTATTTCTAATGTTCCACACATGAGTGAAACCATATGGTAATTGTCTTTCTCTGCTTGACTTACTTCACTTAGCATAATCCCCTCCAGTTCCATCCATGTTGATGCAAATGGTGGGTATTCATCCTTTCTGATGGCTGAGTAATGTTCCATTGTATATAGGGACCACATCTTCTTTATCCATTCGTCTGTTGAAGGGCATCTCGGCTCCTTCTACAATTTGGCTACTTTGGACATTGCTGCTATGAACATTGGGGTAATGTGCCCTTTCTTTTCACTACATCTGTATCTTTGGGGTAAATACCAAATAGTGCAATTGCTGGGTTGTATGGCAGCTCTATTCTTAACATCTTGAGAAACCTCCATACTGTTTTCCAGAGTGGCTGTACCAGCTTGCATTCCCACCAAGAGCGTAAGAGGGTTCCCCTTTCTCCATATTCTCGCCAACATTTTTGTTTCCTGTTTTGTTAATTTTTGCCATTCTAACTGGTGTGAAGTGGTATCTCATTGTGATTTTTCATTTGGATTTCTCTGATGGCTAGTGATGTTGAGCATTTTTTCATATGTCTGTTAGCCATGTGTATGTCTTCTTTGGAGAAGTGTCTATTCATGTCTTCTGCCCATTTTTTGACTGGGTTATTTGTTTTTTGAGTGTTGAGTTTGAGATGTTCTTTATCAATCTTGGATATCAACCCTTTATCTATAATGTCATTTTCAAATATCTTCTCCCATTCTGTGGGCTGCCTCTTAGTTTTGTAGACTATTTCCTTTGCTGTGCAAAAGCTTTTTATCTTGCTGAAGTCCCAGAAGTTCATTTTCACTTTTGTTTCACTTGCCTTTGGAGACTTGTCTTGAAAGAGGTTGCTGTGGCTGATGCCAAAGAGGTTACTGCCTATGTTGTCTCCTGTAGGATTTTGATGGATTCCTGTCTCACTATGAGGTCTTTCATCCATTTTGAGCGTATCTTTGTGTGTGGTGTAAAGGAATGGTCGAGTTTCATTCTTCTATACATAGCTGTCCAATTTTCCCAGCACCACTTATTGAAGAGACTATCTTTTTTCCACTGGTTATTTTTTTCATGATTTGTCAAATCTTAGTTGACCATAGAGTTGAGTATGATTTCTGGAGTCTCTATTCCGTTCCATTGGTCTATGTGTCTGTTTTTGTGCCAATATCATGCTGTCTTGGTGATCACAGCTCTGAGGCTGATTTAAAATGACAGATGTGGACACCATATACCTGCTTTGCCTTTATCTTACACTGACTACAGTGCTCTGAGGATGAATGGACATTTTGCCAAAACAGATTATTTTTGCTTGGCTGTCTAGTGTTCTTTGTCCACAGGGATGACCCCTTCCCACATTATTTGGATATTTCTACTTCCAGATATTATTTGGCATTTCATAATAGCCACTTCCAGCTCTCAGTTAAGCCTGACTGCCCATCCATCTCCTGCTGGTGGATCAAAGTTGTGCCACCTGGGCAAAGCAGAGGCTCAGTTGCCATAGCTCAGGAGCATGCGGCCGGGGACAGAGGCTTCAGAGAATCTTTCTCTTTCCAGGATGCCAGGATTATGAACCAAGTGGACATATAACAAAATGATATCATTGGGGTTCCTCCAAAAAAGTAGCTTCTTCACTCATTGGCTCCAACGCCTGGAATTCCTATCAAAAGAGCCAAATACATATGGCTATGTGTATGAATTGAAGCCCTCCAAAACAGAGCTACTCAAGTTAGAGAACTAGTAAATGGTAAACCTAGAACTGGAATCTTGATCTTTCATTTTCACCCTTAGTGTTTTTACTACTAACCAGGCTCCTTCCTCCATAAAATATTCTACTCTTTTTTTTTTTTTTTAAGATTTTATTTATTTATTTGACAGAGTGAAACAGAGCTAGAGAAGGAACACAAGCAGGGGGAGTGAGAGAGGGAGAAGCAGGCTTCCCACCAAGCAGGGAGCCCAAAGCAGGGCTCAATCCTAGGACCCTGGGATCATGACCTGAGTCGAAGGCAGTCATTTAATGACTGAGCCACCAAGGCGCCCCGGCTTGTTTACTTTTAAAAAATAATTTGTAATGACACCTGGGTGGCTCATTCGGTTAAGTGTTTCTCTTGTGCTAAGGTTATGATCCTGGTATTGAGCCCCACATGAGGATCCCTGATTAGAGAGGAGTCTGCTTCTCCCTCTCCTTCTGTCTCTGCACCCTCTCCCCCTCATTGTGCTTTCTTTCTCTCTCTCTCTCTCAAATAAAATCTTTAAAAATAAATAAATAGAAACTAAAAATAATTTGTAGATATCATGATACTTTACGCCTAAATACACCAGCCTACATACCCATAATTTTCATTTATAAAAATAATTCTATAATAATAATAATTAATAACTAGTCTATAGTTCCTTTTTTCCCAGTTGTCCAGCTCCTAGTCAAATGTTCTCAATTCCCCTAAGAATGTCTCTTATAGCTCTTTTCTCTAAAGCTAGGATCAGGATTAGAATCACTTACTGACTTTGGTCATTATGTCACTTTAATTTCTTTTAATTGAGAACCACATTTACAGTACAGTAGGTATAAGCCAGAAATAGCTAGTAAGCACTTGAAATGTGCTAGTCCAAATTGAGGAGTACTTTATCTAAAAAAAATTTTTTTCATATCATCTCTATACCCAATGTGGGGCCTGAACTCACAACCCTGAGATCAAGAATTGCTGTACGGAATGAGCCAGACAGGTGCCCCGGAGATGTACTTTAAGTGCAAAACATACATCAAATTCTGAAGGCTGAGCATAAAATACGGAATGTAAACTATCTCATTAGTAATATTTTAATGTTGATAATGTGTTGAAATAATATTTTGGCTATACTGAGTTAAATAAAATATCTTATAAAAATTGGTCTCATCTATTTATTTCCTCAAATATGACCACCAGCAGATTAAAAATGACATAAATAGTCTGCGTTGCATTTCTATTGGGCAGAGCTGGTTCTAGAATATACCTCTTTCTTTTCTGCCCTATGGCATTGACTTAAATGTTTGACAGTTGTCTTTAGAATATGACAGATATATTTTGGTGGGAAAGACAAGGCTAGGGAAAACCTGCAGGAAGGATTATTTCTTGGGAGGGCATGGATGGATGTCCCGTTGGGAGGAACCCCAAAGAATCTGCTGAAAGAAGGTGCTGCCAACATCCCTCCACGCCACGCATTTATTCTGCCTGGCAAGTGCACTGGCCTCTTATCTGTCTGCCTTTCATAGAGATTCATAAAGTGTCTGAGAATTCACTTTCATGTCATATTTTAATTTTTCTTTCTTTCCCTAGTGGATTTTTTTTCTCATTTTTTTTTTCCTTTTCCTTCCTGTGCTTGCTCACTTCTAAATTCATCCTCTTAGTTCATTTTGGGGGAAGCCAAGTGCCCTGGAGTGCTGTTTCTGCTGTCTCTCAAGAGTTCCTGGACATTGTTGCCCTGGGTAGATCAAGGAGTGTTAGAGATGGTACAGATTATATGGGGGATCTCCCCTGAACTCTGCCCCTCCCCCCCATGGCTGACACCTGACCCTGGGGCCAGCTCCCTGCCCGGACTGTCAGGCAATGAGTCATCAGACGTCTCTTTTTGAAGACAGCAGCTTTGCATTTTTGTTACAAAAGGTATGTGTGTTCATCTTCGTAAAGATATGAAATAGAAGTAAGGAAAAAAATGTCTTACTCTGCCCTGACCATATACAATAGGACAGTTTGGCCGTTGCTGGCATGACAGCCATCTTCCTGAAGGTCTGCTCTTCATTTCCTATTGCTGCTATAACTGTTACTCCAAATTTGGTGACTTAAATTGACACATTTATAACCTCACCATTGAGCAGGTCACAGTCTGAACTGAGTCTAATGGGCTAAAATCACATCTTGAGATGTTCCTTCAGGAGGTTCCAGGGGCAACTCCTTCCCAGGTTCGAGGAGCTGCTGGCACTCCTTGGCTTACGGTCACCTCCTCACCTCCACAGCTCGGCACTCCAATCTTACTGCCATCATCGCATCACCTTTTTCTGACCTTGTCCCTCTGGCCTTGTTTTAGTGAGGACCTTTGCGATCACACTGTGCCTACCAGGATAATCTCCCCATCTTGAGATCTCTCATGTCTACCTGCAAAATCCCTTTTGCCATTGAAGGTAGCAGATCGACAGGTTCCAGGGATTAGGTCGTGGACATTTTGGGGGGTCCACTATTCTGTCTATCACCTTCCAATCCTCAAAACGCATTCGGATGTGGATGCCTGGGAGGCTCAGTTGTTAAGTGTTGGCCTTCAGCTCAGGTCATGATCCCAGGGTCTTCAGATCGAGTTCCACATCAGGCTCCTTGCTCAGGAGGGAGCCTGCTTCTCCCTTGGCCTGCAACACTCTCTCTATCTGTCTCTGACAAATAAATAAATAAACAAAAAACCCCACATTCTGATATTTGACTGCACTTATGTACATGCAAGTGGTTATTGTTATAATAGGAGGGATAGTGAGGTTTTTAATTTGTGGGAAGAGAAAAACAAAAAGCAGAAGGGGAGAATGGAAGGTTCTGGAAGTCTATTCTAGGTCTGGCTGAAGTACTGGGCTTAAGACCTGGTGGAGAGGCGGTGAGAGCTAGAAATGGATTTGAAAAAGACTCTGTGCCTCTGGGCACATGAGGGCCTGCTTTAGGATCAGGGAAAGATGTGGCTCAGCGTTACCTCTTTTGTCAAGAACCCAACACATTTCTCATGCATTGGGGATGGAAGCATGGCAGCTGGATAGGGCAGTATGGTCTGGACTTGCTCATTCTTTTGGTGCCAGCGGATAGAGGTCATGCATGAGAGAGAGCTGACAGGTGAGAGAAGAGACAGGTGCATACCACAAGCCAACTGTAGATGATCATGGGCACAATGATACCTCATTTAGAGGCTCCAAGAAAGTCCTCCTATGACACAAATGGAGATATTAGAGGCTGAGTGTGTGTGTGTGTGTGTGTGTGTGTGTGTGTGTGTTCCAGTTAGCAATGTATCATTAATACTTTTTTCATATACGTAATTTCCTCCTATGAAAAATGGGACTTCTCTATATTCTATGTCTGGGGATGTAGTAATATTTGTTCAACTAGTACCTTTTTTGCTGGGGTTCCCAATTTTCCATTTTAAACCATAGGAGGATGAACATTCGTGAGGCTTTCACAAAACCACAATTACTTCCTCAGAATATCTTACCTGAAAGTGGACTCGCTGGATCTCAAAGGTATAGGAATCATTCTGAGGCTTTTCAAGTATGAAGTACAGTTTCCTTCTCTGGAAAAGGAAAGGGTGAGATGAAATGGTGGCTTTTAAGTTCTTTTATTTTCTTTCCAGCCAATAGACTCTGCCAGCAGAAACTTTTGCAGCAACTGGGAAGACAATGAATCAGAGGTGAGCGTGTTGGCGCTGTGGTGGAGTGGGGCTGGGCCCATCTGCTCCTGCCTCCCCAGCCCCTCGGAGGCCAAAGGCTCTGGGGAACTGCAGGTCTCTAAGACACAGAGCCTGCAAACCACAGAGCAAGGTGACCTCACATTCCTTTCCACTGACATCTCTGCTAGTAAGTGCTTTGACTGAACTGCCAGCAGTCTAGACCATGCTGAGATCACTGTCGCTGGGTCCCCGCCAGAACCCTTGGCCCACCAAGAGGTGGCCCGCAGGTACTTGCTAATCTTAGATGACAGCCAATTCACAAGAGGCCAGATGCCAGAGGGGTCCCGCAGATCACACCTGCTGGAGGGAGATGACTGGGGAGCCTGGATGTCACAGACAAATTGGGGAAATCCGTGTGACTCAGAACTCGGGGAATGTAGACCATATAGAATAAAAATATAATTTGAAATATACAGGTGACCTTGGGAATATCAAATCCAACCTCCTCTTTTTGCAGATGAGAGACATGGAACTGGAGAAGGCAAAAGTTTTGTCCCAAGGCACACAACAACTCAGTAGCACAATCTAGCATCCTGCAAACTACCTAAGTCCTCTTCTGCTTTTACTACATTTTTACATCCCTCCCTCCCCATAAAGGGGAAAGGACAGAAGGGAGGAAGAAACTAACATTTAAAACACCATTTATGTGCCAAACAATGCCTCCCTTAACTTTGTTCACTCTGCCTGGAGGGAGCATTATACCATCTTCCAAGGGTGGGGATGGGGTCTTTGCTTCACAACTTCTGTCCTGGTCCCAGAGGCCCCCAGTGGTGAGTGACAGTGTTGCAAATTTGAATTTCAACTCTGACATCAAAGCCCATCCTTCTCCAACTCAGATTTATTTTGCTAACGTAGAGAGGTACCTGTTGCCTAAATATCAGATTGCAGAGGAATTTAGGAAGTAATTTTAAGACCAGATAAAGTAAAAGATGATAAACAAGACCCGATAATAAAACTCTAAACAGGATCTAGACATAGCGATCTCATTTAAACATGTCACCTTGAGAACAGAATATGACCTGAAACCCTGCCCGGAACATGTCCTTGGAGGTGCTTTCTTGGCATGAAAGTTGGTACTACAGGGAAAGGTGTAACACATAAAGAGAAATCCTCTGCCTCAAATCAGATTGCTCTGGGAAATACTGTCTAGTATTTGATACCGTAGTGCCATCTCTGAGGGGAAAACCCAAGGTATTCTTCATAAGAATGTGAGGCTTGGGTCCAAATCTCCAGTCATCTAGAACACTTGGGCCCCCAAACTGCAGGCAAGGGATGTAATCCCTGGGAAGATGAGGATATGTGCATATTCACCTTGAGTTTGAACTTGAGCACCTGTTTTCATCCAACTCACATCTACAGGAGATATTGCCATGATGGCGTGTGGGGGGAGAGGGCATTCCAGGCCTTGTCCACCAATGTCAAATTTATCTTGGAAGTTTACAGTGCTATAGATTGGGGCTCACAGACATGAGGTACGAGAACACTAGGAAAACTCTTGAGTTTACTGATGGGATTTGGTTTCCCTTGCACAAAAACTGTAAGGCTCAAGAAGTCCACTGTAAGGTAGTTCATGAGCCTGCGGTTTTGTGAGTAAAATAGCCTTCAAGGTTTCTCCTGAAGTCAAAGGTAGCTGGAGTCTTACTCTGCTTCTCCTGCGGATAGATTCCAAAGCACTTCCCTTTTTTTTTTAAGATTTTATTTTTTTATTTGAGAGAGAGAGAGAGAGAGAGACATTCCCTGCTGACCAGAGAGCCTGATGCAGGTCTTGATCCCAGGACCCTGAGACCATGATCTGAGCCAAAGGCAGATGCTTAACCGACTGAGCCCCCCAGGCGCCCCAAGAGTAGCTTTCTGTTCCTTAGAATCATAAGCTCCTGCACCGGTCTGGCATGCTCCCCATTGCATTCCTCCCTCCACGTCCATGTCCTCCAAGGCCCAGGCCCTGCTGCTCTCCCGACTGATGGCATCACCCTCTACTGTCTTCCCTCTGCTCAGCACATCGGTTGGTTACTTCTTTCCTCTATTATAGCACTGAGATTGTCATTAGCTGCTGTACCGTATTTAAATTTTTCATGTATGTGAATTCCACTGAATGCACAATTTACACAGTTCTTGAGCTTAGGGAAGAGGTGGGGCGATAAATCTGACTGCCATTCCGGTGCAGGAAATCTTAGAGAATGTAACATGAGAGTAGGACTTTGAACTCACACTGCCCAAGTTTAAATCAGATTCTGCCTGGGGCAAGTCACTTAACTCACCTGTGCTCCAGTCTCCTCATCTGTAAAATGGGCATACTAGTGGCGCCTACTTGATGGAACAGAGAATTCATGTAAAGGGCCTGGCACATTTTTTACTCCTCAAAAATATCAGCTGCTATTTCATCATTCCCACTTTCCAGGCAGAGTGGGCCGTTTTCATCCATGATCTCACCTATTTGTCATAAGAATTTGATAGGGTGTTGTGGCGATCACCGTCTGTTATCCACACCCCCAGTTGGCTCTCACTTCCTCCTTGTCTGTGAAGTCCTGCTCTTGTTTAGGTTTATCTTCCTACCACCGTGTCCTTGGAAAAGGTGATTCAGCTCTCCGCCAAGGGGTAAGTGCTGAAGAAACTGGTCATGGCATCTGTCACCAGTGATTGGTTTGCAGGTGGTCATGCGACCCTGTTCCAGCCTGTGAGGCGTGAGTAAAGCTTGGCTGGGGGGGATGGGGGGTAGGGGAAGTTTTCCGCATTGATGAAAGAGATGTACATGGAAAGAGACATGCCTCTTCCTTACTCTGAACCGTGTGGTGTCTGGCCATCTGCCTGGAATTTCTAGAGGCACAGCGGAAGCCAGCGCAGAGGAAGGAGGCTGGAGGCAAGCGAAGCAGAGATAGGCCCCAGATCCTGGCATAACCATGCACTTGGCAGTGACATGAGATGGGGCTTTCCTGGTTATCAAGCACTCAGGACATGCTTCTTGGGGAACTCATGCTCAAAGAAAGAATCCTAACCAAGATACCTAAGTATTTGGCTCCCCGTGCCCCGGGTGAGGAAATGGGGCTTCAGAGAGATTCGCAGTCATTGCTCCCAGTCAGGCAGACAGCCTGTGGCCATGCAGAGCGGTGCTCACACGTGCCCGCAGCGTCCCGGGACAAACACCGACTGTTTACTGGGCAGGCTGCACGTCGGGATGCGTCACCTCGGGATGCTTACCAACCTGGGTTGCCTCCAGGTCGTCAAGGGGTTCTGTGGCACAGAACACGGTGACACGACACGCTGCTGCGGTTTTCATGGCTTTCCAACCCAGGGTGCGTGCTGAGTCTCCTGGTTTCTGAAAGCAAAAGGAACAATGATCCAAAGTGACTCTCATTTGCAGGGCACACTGCAACACGCTCAGGCCTGTCATAGTCATGCTTGCTCTTTATTTCAACAGCAGACTTTGGTAGTGGTCACTTGGATCTCATCCTTTTTTTTCTCTTTTAGACACACGCTCTAAGTGTCTAAGAAGAGCCTTATTTCCTTCTCTGCAGCAGTTGTACAGAACTGATCTCAACATTTGTCTCCACCCTGAGAAGGTCCTCCCTTCCGGAGTTCTGGAAGGAGAGCTTGGGAGGAGGTATGTAAGAACAAGGTCCAGGGCGCCTGGGTGGTTCAGGGGGTTAAGCCTCTGTCTTCGGTTCAGATCATGATCTCAGGGTCCTGGGATCAAGACCTACATCCAGCTCTCTGCTCAGCAGGGAGCCTGCTTCCTCCTCTCTCTCTGCCTGCCTCTCTGCCTACTTGTGATCTCTCTCTCTTTGTCAAATAAATAAATAAATAAATAAAATCTTAAAAAAAAAAAAAAAAAGAACAAGGTCCAGTCCCGGTGGGAGGGGCTGTCTCAAACTGTTCTTACCCTAGGTGCCCTGCCCTGTCTTAGTAGACACTCTGATGTTTCTCAGGGGATGGAATATTCAAAAGCATACCTTTAATCTTACTGAAAGCCAACCAAGGGAAAAGTCACCAACAAGGACATAGCTCACAGTCACAGAGCCATGATTGATTATCCCTTTGTGTCCCCACCTTATTCAGTCTGTACTGGCCAAGCTCAGTCCTCAGTGAACCAGCACCTGGGCAGACTTCAAGGTCAATGACCTTGGCTGATGTGCCCAAATGAAGGGGTTTAAGCCAGTGGGCTCAGAAGATAGCTGGATCATTGCCTCTCAGTATTATCCCATGGTAGCCAAATTAATTGTTCAACCCTCCTCCTACCATAAGAAATAATCATAGGAGAGAAGCTGATCATTGTAAGAGGGACTGTTATTACTCACTGAGCACTTATTATATACCAGGCTTTCTTTAATTAAGCTCTTTGCTTGCATTCTTATTTGGATTCACATAACCTGTGTTACTTAAACTGTCACAACTTGTATTAATTAGTATACTTCTCACAATAACAATAGGAGAAATACTATCATTACAGATGAGAAAACCAAGGCATAGAGAGGATACGTGACTTACCAGGGTTTCAAAGTTCAGAAGTGGCAAAGTTAGAATTTATTATTTTTTTAAGATTTATTTGTTTATTAGAGAGAGAGGAAGAGAGAGAGAGCGCACAGAGGAGGGAGGTGTAGGCAGAGGGAAAATCTCAAGTAGACTCCCATGTTGTATGTGGGGGGATAGAGTGACTGGGTGATGGGCATTAAGGAGGGCACAGGATCTGATGAGCACTGGGTGTTATATGCAACTAATGAATCATTGAACACTACACCAAAAACTAATGATGGACTACATGTTGGCTAATTGAATTTAAATAAAAAAGAATAAATCTTGGTTTCTAGTTCCAGAATGCAGCTCTAATCACCACTCCCTAGTGTCTTAATAGCCAAAATAATTCACAGGAAGGGACAGATGGTTTGAAAATGGTAAACAAATGGTGAACAGCAAAACAATTTTATCAAGCTAGTTTCATTTCTCCACCTTAACTGTGCTTGAGAGGCAGCGCGGCCTGGTTGGGAAAGCTTGTATGGTGGGTTAGCAGGAACCCAGTTCGGACTCTGCTCTGCCTGTTTTTTCTG
>PITA01031476.1:0-15176 GCA_004023965.1 Spilogale gracilis
AGGCATCTTTCAGCATCAAATAGGCCTTTACAAAACAGCCTTTTGATGAGCTAAGTGTAAATGAACCGGCCTTATGGATTGAATTTCCCAGTCCCCAGAGGCTCAGTGGGAAGGCAGGGAGCTGGGACCAGCACCAGGGATCAGCCCAGTCAGCCCGCTGGCTTCCCAACCTGGTCTGGACCTAGAGCCACCAGACTCGCCTAGCTCTGTCTGGGACAATCCCGGGGACCGTGAGTGTGGCTCGAAGCTCTCGGGTCTCTCTCCAGGTGCCGGGAACAGCCTGCTGATGTGGGCGGGTCTGGGGCTCTGGGCGTAGGTTCTGTGGGTCCCGTGCGAGGTCCTGTGCTTCGTTGCTAATACACCCCCTGCATGAACAGGGGGACGGTGAGGAGGCGGCAGGTGCTGAGGTCCATCTGGCAGCTTCCTCTTCGGGGACAGCTTCCTCTGTGTGAGGGTGACAGGCCCACACATGCACTAAATTCAGGAGATGGCCCTTCTGTGCCCGGCATTCCCACGTGGAGACTTCCTTGAGACACTGCCTGGCTCCGGAGACAAAAATAGCCAGGAGCCTCGCTCGCCCCCTTCCTCCCTCCTCCTGCCCCCAAGCAGTGTCTGTCCCAGTCAGCCCGGCTCCCGGCAGGGGCGGGCGGGGAGGGGGGGGGCCCAGCCCTGGACCCATTCTGGCAGGGCACCCCCAGGAGGCAAGTCAGCTCTGCTCACCAAAAACGAGGACAGTGTTTTTGGCTCCGTCTGCCGGAGCCTGTCCCCTCAGGGAAGTGTATCTGGTTTTATAATTGAGGTCAGTGGGGAAATGGGCTTCACTTGGCACTAATTCGGGGGGGGGGGTACAGCTATTGCGGCAAGTGGAGGACAGCAGGGAGGCCGGCCTCAGCCTGGAGCCTTTGGCTGCTGGGGAGGGGGGCTCCAGTCAGCCCGGTGGGGACTGAGAGGTCAGAGGGGCGAGGCTGTCCCCCCTTCTGGACTGATCCCTGACCCCCCACCCCAGGGCAAGAAAAAGGCCCCAGTCAGGGATTCGCTGTCACCACGAGCTACCAGCGTGGGCCTCCTGCCCCTAACCCAAGGCTTGCAGCCGGCAGCAGGGTTGGCAGAGCTCCCTGGGTTCAGCCACCGGGGAAGAGTTAGGTTGAGGGGTGGGAGATGGTGGGACCTTTGTGGCCGCTGGTGAGAGTGGAGGCCATTCACGGCCTGCCCCGTGATGTGTCCACAGAACAACTCCTGGGGAAAGCAGTATTCCTACGCGCTCTTCAAGGCCATGAGCCACATGCTGTGCATCGGGTACGGACGGCAGGCACCCGTGGGCATGTCGGACGTGTGGCTCACCATGCTCAGTATGATTGTGGGCGCCACCTGCTACGCCATGTTCATCGGCCACGCCACGGCCCTCATCCAGTCCCTGGACTCCTCCCGGCGCCAGTACCAGGAGAAGGTAGGGCGGAAGGCTGGGCTCCCTCCTGGGTTGGCCCGGGGGATCCTGACCTGCGGCCCCGGGGGAGCACCGGCTGGCAGCTGGGTGTGTGTCCCCACCAGAACCCCGACGTGTTCCCCCTCTACACTGCCTGGCCTCGGCCGCTCACTCTCCGGCTGGCTGCCTCCTTTTCATGGGCAAGTTCCTGAAACAAGCAAGCCCCATGTTGTTCATGATTGCTGAATCCATGGCTCAGCCCGTGGAATTGAAGTTCGCCAGTGCCCTCTGCATTACTGAAGCCAGTGACGCCTTTTGGGCCCCCTGCCCCCCGCCTTGCTGAGCATCTCAGCAGTATTCGACGGTCATCACTCCCTTCTCGGCTTGGCCCTTGGCTTCTGTAACTGCACGTTCTCAGCCTTCCTCCTAGCCCTCTGGCTGGCCCTTCTAGCTCTCCCCATGTAGTGGGGGCCAGATGACGTGACCGGCTGCCCACGGCGCGCGGCCATGTCACTTCCCACCTCTGTGCCCCATCTGCTACCTGGGGGATGGAGACAGTAAGTGGAGGGGCCGCACTGTGGGGTTTATGAGGAGTGAGCGAGATGTGCCGACCACTAAGACTGTGTGAGCTCAGGACAGGCCGTTCAGTATTTACTGACTAAGTGGGCCCCATGTGGCACCTTCCACTCCGTACTCTGTGTGGCAGTTAGAGCAGGCCCTTAAGAAACGTAAAGTTGACCATCTCATCCTGCTTAAAACTCGTCAGTCTTCTCGTTACTCACTGATGCGGAGGGACTCCGCAGTGGGGTCCCTCAGCCTGCCCCCTGCCCTTCCCATGCCCAGATCACGCCGTGGCCCACAGCCCTCTGTTCTAGCCCTGCACATCCCCTCCGGCCACAGGGCCTTGGCACGGACACTAGCCTGCGACATTCCTCACCCCTTCTCGCCTGACCACTTCTCTGCCGCTCAGCCTGCACTTCCCTTTGGTGAGCTTTCTGTGAGCCCATCAGCCGCACCCATCATGTGACCCCCTGGTGCCCTCTGATTACCCTCCACACACTTGGGGCTGCTGCCGCACTGGATTCCTCTGCGCGGTCCGTTGTTAGTGTCCACCTTGCCTGTCTGGGCTGAGGCTCTGAAGGCAGGGCCCAGGTCCCTCCCCCGTGCAGTTCCCGGGGCCCCACACTTCCCCGCAGCTCTCAGTGTGTCCTGATTTACCGGCTGCCTGCCCGCTCCAGGGCTGTCCTTGCTGGAGTGGTCGAGACATACAGGCCCAGGTCCCCTGCTGCCAGAGGAAAGTTCAGGAGTCTGCAGAGGCAGGGCAGGGTGGGAGGGGCAGCTTGGGGGGCAGAGGAAGGGGAGGTAGAAGGGAAATCTAGGCTAGTCACTATGATGAGTGTGGTGGGTGGGAAAATCGCCTGATCAGAACAAAGGTCCTAGGTTAGGAGTGAGCGGGATGGAAAGGGAAAGGAGAGGAGCCATCAGGTTATAAAGGCCAGGGTTTAGTCTGGGGCCAGGGGAGAGATCGCTGTGGGCCTGCCTCAGGACCCAGCCCGTGGCCAGGTCAGGACTCAGGGTGAGCCAGGGCTCAGTGTGGAACCAGGATGGGGGCTCAGTCCGGGACCCAATCAGGGATAGTTTAGAAAAAGCACAGGGTTCATTCAAGGGCAGAGTCAAGCTGCTTGTGACTTTCCATTTGAGAGTTGTCTTTATTTTGTTCTTTAGCTAATGGCTCTCCAGTATGATTCGCCCATAAATCTCTCTGAAACGTATTACTTTCCCTTGGTCCCCACTACTAGCTCTTGCCCAGATCACTTCAACCAGCTTCCAAGACCCCGCCTCCCCACCACTACGGATGCTCCAGGCATGGGGAATTCTCTAAAATACAGCCGTAGGTGTTCCGACGGCTCCTGTGCCCATAGCCAGCAGGGAAGTCCCCATCTCCTGGGGCTGGGCACAGCCTCCAGCAGACAGAGCCAGCTTGGCTGGAAGAACGCATGGAAATTTCATCTCCCAGGCCTCGCTCGCCTGCTGGCATCTACCCGCAGCCGCACGGTGCCCTACCTCTTGGAAGCACCAGTGAGAACGGGCTCCTCTCTTCTGCTTGTTCGTGGGGTATGGGAACTTCCCTTCCATCTCAGTATGGGCAAACTCTACTCTTGCCTAATCCGTTTCTGCCTAGCACACCCCTGTGGGCCCCCACTCTGCACCCACAGTCCCAGGACGGCTGGAGCAGTACCCACACTTCACCCCTGCGTGGGCGGAAGCATTTCGTGTTTGCTCGAGCCCTGGGCACTTCGGCTCACGAATCTCTTATCCCCATCCTCTGGCTAAGGAGCTTGTTCGACTCTGGCCCGCCTGTGGGCTAGTCACTCTCCAGCGGAATGACTTGGAGCCCGCTGGGGGACATGTCCGGATACAGCCTCTGATGGGTCAGGCATCCCGACTGCAGCCTCTGGTCCCATTAACCCACTGTAGCTCAACCCTGCTGTCCAGCCAGTGTGCTCGCTGGTGGCAAAGATCGCCTCTGGTCCCCAGCGTGACACAGGGAAGACCCAGGGGCAGGGGAGACTTGACGGACGCTTGGTTGGTTGGCCCGGAATGGCCCCGATTGTCCCCATTCATCCCCAGAGCCCGCCGCAGGCTGGTGGAGAGCCTCCCCGCCGTAGGCAGCTGGGAGCACAGCCACACTGAGGGTCTCAGCACTGCGGAGCCAGGCTGAGCCACGGGGGCGCGGGGTCTGTGCCAGCTCTGGTCGCAGGAGGGCCGAGGCCCTTCCAACCTCCTCTCCCTCTGACCCCGCCCAGTACAAGCAGGTAGAGCAGTACATGTCCTTCCACAAGCTGCCACCCGACACGCGGCAGCGCATCCACGACTACTATGAGCATCGCTACCAGGGCAAGATGTTCGACGAGGAGAGCATCCTGGGCGAGCTGAGCGAGCCCCTGAGGGAGGTGAGCCGGGGAGGGGTGGCAGCCGGGAGGGGAGCTTCCCCCATGCTGGGCGGCCCCCTCACCTCCTCCGCTCTGCCTGGGGCGCAGGAGATCATCAACTTCAACTGCCGGAAGCTGGTGGCGTCCATGCCGCTGTTCGCCAACGCGGACCCCAACTTCGTGACCTCCATGTTGACCAAGCTGCGCTTCGAGGTCTTCCAGCCCGGCGACTACATCATCCGCGAGGGCACCATCGGCAAGAAGATGTACTTCATCCAGCACGGGGTGGTCAGCGTGCTCACCAAGGGCAACAAGGAGACCAAGCTGGCCGACGGCTCCTACTTCGGAGGTGAGGCGCCCGCGGAGCCCTAGGGGGCGGGGGACTGCGCTGGCGAGGCACCGGGGGTGATGTTGGGGCTCTCTGCGGCCACTGCCTGCAGGTGGGGGTCGATGGCTCCGCAGGCGGGGTGTGGGAGCCGGGGAACCCTGGCACCCGCTTGGGGGCATCTAGTGTGGTCGCCACTGGGCATGGGGCCTTGTGACCGTGAGGACTCGGGTCAGGGGTGCGCCGGAGGCCCCCTGCGGCTGCCTCACCCCCGCTCCCCCTGTCCTGGCAGAGATCTGCTTGCTCACCCGCGGCCGGCGCACAGCCAGCGTGAGGGCCGACACCTACTGCCGCCTCTACTCGCTCAGCGTGGACAACTTCAACGAGGTGCTGGAGGAGTACCCCATGATGCGGCGGGCCTTCGAGACCGTGGCGCTGGATCGCCTGGACCGCATCGGTGAGGGCGCAGGGCGGTGTGGCGGCTGGGGGGGGGGCCCTCCCCCCTCCCCGCCCCCACCCCAGACCTCCTGCCTCCTGCTCTGGCCTGAGCGCTTGCCCTCCTTCCGTGACCCAGGCAAGAAAAACTCCATCCTCCTCCACAAAGTGCAGCACGACCTCAACTCCGGCGTCTTCAACTACCAGGAGAACGAGATCATCCAGCAGATCGTGCAGCACGACCGTGAGATGGCCCACTGCGCTCACCGCGTGCAGGCCGCCGCCGCCGCCCCGCCGCCCGCGCCGCTCATCTGGACGCCGCTGATCCAGGCGCCGCTGCAGGCCGCCGCCGCCACCACGTCCGTGGCCATCGCGCTCACCCACCACCCGCGCCTGCCCGCCGCCGTCCTCCGCCCCCCTCCCGGCCCCGCGCTGGGCGGCCTGGGCGCGGGGCACACGCCGCGGCACCCGAAGCGCCTGCACTCCCTGATCCCGTCGGCGCTGGGCTCGGCCGCCAGCAGCCCGTCGCAGCTGGACACGCCGTCCTCCTCCTCCTTCCACATCCAGCAGCTGGCCGGCTTCTCGGCGCCCGCCGGCCTGAGCCCGCTGCTGCCCCCCGGGCCCCGCGCCCCCTCCCCGCCCCCCGGGCCCGGCGGCCCCTCCCCGGCCCCCACGCCCTCGGCGCCCGCGGGCTTCGGCCACTTCCCCGGCGCGCGGGCCGGCTCTCCGATGCTCGCGCCGCTGCCGGGGGCCCGGGGGGCGCTGGGCCTCCCCGAGCACGTCCTGCCGCCCCCGCCCTCGTCCCGCTCCCCGGCGGCCAGCCCCGGGCAGCTGGGCCAGCCTCCCGGGGACCTGTCCCCGGCCAGCCCTCCGGAGACGCCCCCGCGGCAGCCCGAGCGGCCGTCCCTCGTGGTGGGGGCCTCCGGGGGGGCTTCTCCCGCAGCCTTCCCGCCCCGCGGGGGCCTCAGCCCCCCGGGCCATAGCCCCGGCCCCCCAAGAACTTTCCCAAGTGCCCCCCCTCGGGCCTCCGGCTCCCATGGCTCCCTGCTCCTGCCGCCCGCCTCCAGCCCCCCGGCCCCCCAGGTCCCCCAGCGCCGCGGCACGCCGCCCCTCACCCCGGGCCGCCTCACCCAGGACCTCAAGCTCATCTCAGCCTCCCAGCCGGCCCTGCCCCAGGACGGGGCACAGACTCTCCGCAGAGCCTCCCCGCACTCCTCCGGGGAGTCCGTGGCGGCCTTCCCGCTCGTGCCCAGGGCCGGCGGCGCCAGCGGGGGCAGCGGGGGCCTCGGTCCCCCAGGGAGGCCCTATGGTGCCGTCCCGGGCCAGCATGTCACTCTGCCTCGGAAGACATCCTCAGGTTCTTTGCCACCCCCTCTGTCTTTGTTTGGGGCAAGAGCCGCCTCTTCTGGGGGGCCCCCTCTGACTGTTGCCCCCCAGAGGGAACCTGGGGCCAGGTCTGAGCCAGTGCGCTCCAAACTGCCGTCCAATCTATGAGCGGAGCCCCTCCCTCTTCTCTCTTCTTTTTTCTCCCTTCTTTCTTCCTTCAGGTTTAACTGTGATTAGGAGATATACCAATAACAATAATAATTATCATTAAAAAACACCCACACCAGAAAAACAAAAGTCAGCAGAAAATAACCAGGTATTCTTAGAGCTATAGATTTTTGGTCACTTGCTTTTATAGACTATTTTAATACTCAGCACTAGAGAGAGGGAGGGAGGGAGGGCGGGCAGGGGAGGGAAGCAGGCAGGGCCCAAAGGCAAAAGCCAGAAGGCGGCAGGTGGGGGTTTCTGGGGCTTGATGGGGGTGAGGGTGACCCACCTTTGGGGTTTCTTAGAGCAGATCTGTCATTGTATTCGTTTTAGGGCAATAGTCACCACCAGCCCTTTAGCCGTGAACTCGGAGCCCCATTCTGTGGGGGTCGTCTTGTTCCCCCCCGGAAGGGGTTGCCCCGGATGTGTTCCTGGGCAGCTTCGGACACCTGAGTGAGTCTTTGAGACAAAACGGGGCCAGGGCCCTGAGAGTCTTGCATTTTTTTCTACTGCAAACTTAGCAAGCTATGTATATGCCTCTGTATATGCCTCTGTACATGTATGTAAGCCGTGTATATGTATAGCCATGCGGCGCCGTGCGGAGCTGCGCAGACAGCTGCACACGTGTGTGCACCTTGGAACCCCGTGTTGCCAGGACACCCAGGTCACCTTACATCCAGCAGCACGCCTTGGCCCTCGGGCTGGGCACCACAGGGTCTGGGCACGTGTTCTCTCCAGCCCTCAAGGAAGAGGACCCCAGGACTGCTCAGCAGGCTCCCTTTCTCTCCTTCTCTGGTCTCAGATGCAGTCCTAGCCCGATGTCTTACCGCAAGGAAGCAGAAGAGCCCTCCTTCCCTGGGGGCCTCAAGCACATCTATCACCTCTGCGGCCCTCCATTTTCCCGCCGGGACAGTGGGAGGTGAGGGGAACGTGCATTTATTGAGCTGCTCTGTGCCGAGCACTGGTTTAGCACTCTACACACATTTACTCCTTCAATTTCAGAAAGACCATGAGGCGGTACTTTGATTATCCCCATTTCACAGATGAGGAAACTGAGTTTGGGGCCATTTTTCCAGAATCATGTAACTAGGAGCGGCAGAGCCAGGACTGCTCAGAGCTTTAAATCCATGCCTACCTCCCTTCCAGAAGTGACTGTAGTGTTGTACGAAGAGACCTGATTTTGGAAGCAATCAGACCTGAGTTCAAATCCCCGGCCTGCCACTATATGACCTCGGGCTAGCTATCCCACCTTTCTGAGTCTGCTACCCGATTTGTAAAACGGGAATGATCGTGGTACCACCTCACAAGGACCTGTGAGGACCAGACGAGAAAAGCAGCGGGTGAGAAAGGCCCAGCCCAGCTCCTGGTGCACACCGCAGCAGGTGCTCAGTAAATCATGTCTCTTCTGTTCCTTCCTCGTGTGCCAGCCCGCTGCCCCAACAAGCTACGGTGGGAGCCCAGAGAACCTCAGCTGGGGGCTCTGGGGCCTTATGACCTCAGGACACAGGCGGTGGCTGGGCCTCCTGAAGGGCCTGCTGCGGCCAGCCGTGGGCTTGAGCCGGGCCTCGAGAGGTGGGAAGAGTTCGAGCGGAGGAAGGAAGGAAGAGGAAGGAGAGGAAGAGAAGGGAGGAGGCAAGGAAAGGGAGCAGGGGTGGGAGGGAGGGTGCAGCAAGGCCAGGACTGAGACGGATATGCAGGTGTGGAGAGCCAGAGGCTCTGGAGGGCAGCCTGCAGGGACTGGTCTTGATTCGGAAGGCGCCTGCGAGCCAGAAGCAGGCTCAGAACGGGAGCCGATGTGAAAGCAGCTTAGGCGCCTCCTGACGTCACTGTTTCTCCCCAGCCAGACCCGGCCAGAGCCAGGCTCAGTGGTCTGCCTCCGCCGCCTCTGGGGCCCGACTCGCTAGGGCTGCGAGCACCTGAAGAATGGGGAGGGCAGGTCCCGCCGTGTCCGCCCAGAGCTTCTTCCAGGCTCCAGCCACAATGAAGTCAAGATCGGGTTTGGTCCTGAGTTGTCCTAGGATGTGGGGCAGGCCAGCATCTCCATGGATGGGCCGCAGGAGAGAGGCAGTCATCCAGGAGAGGAGGTGGTGAGGATCCTAGGATTTGGGGGGGAGACGAAGCACCCGGCTGGGGTCTCTAGTGGGCAGGAGAATGCCCCTTGGGCCCGGGAGTTTTCAGAGCTGGAAGGATTTTAAGTGGCAGTGTCCCCCTGAGTTCTGCACACACACCTGCTCTCCCTCCACCGCAAGGAAGGTCGCAAGACTTGATCCAAAGCCAGTCTAGTCCTGAAGGGGGTGGGGAGGAGAGAGGAGCAGGGGTGGAGGGTGCAGGGGCATGAGGACCATCCCCCTTGGCATCAGGGCCGGGCCTCACCACCCTCTTCTCTGCACACACGCACACGTGCACACACGCATTTTATAAACGCTCTCACCCAGCCTGGCCGCCCCCCAGAGACTGGTGAAGCCAGGTCCAATGAGTGGGTGCACCCATTCTCCAACCCCCACAGGCAGTTTTCAAATCTACCACTTTTAAAACAGAAAACGGTAAATGTACCGTGTTGTATATTTTATTTAAATAAAAAAATTCCAGCAGATGCTGTCTCTTTGCAGGGGTCACGGATTGGGAGCAGACAGTACGGCCAGTGGGGTATGCTGGAGGGCTCAGGGGCACGGCCCCTAGAGCACATGTGGGCACGAACCTGTGACCCCAGGAGCGGGGGAGCAGAAGCAAGGGAGTGAGAGGGCTGGCTGCGGCGGCAGGCGTGCTGGGGGCCGTGAGAGAGTGTGTGTCCTCTGTCGGCTGACTGAGAGCCTGCCCACCTCGCTGCCGCTGCCGGGAGTGGGACTCCTGGGTACTCCGCGGGGAAGGAGAATAGTCCCTGTGCATGAGGCCTCCAGGGGGTTACTGAAAGCAGGATATACCACTTCAGCCTGATCCGCTGGGCCCTCGGGGGTGGCTGGGGTGGGGCACCACGGTCAGGATAGAGGGTTTCAGAGTGGCCCCGGGCGAGGCACAGCTGCTGGCCCAGCGTGGGTCGGGAATCTGAGGGCACATCAGGATGGGGGGCTGCACCGATAGGAGGTGGGGCACCTCCTCCTTACCGATGGGCAGGGGCCTTGGGCTCGGCCCCCAGACCCTCTGTGGAGCCTTCAGATGGCTGTCCTCCCCTCCCCCTGCCCACACCGCCTCCCGCCCGGGGTGCAGAGGATCCCCACCAGCCTCAGGACCTTGCGGGATGGGGAAGAGTCAGCCTGGAGGAGCGGAGTCCCCGGGGCTCCCGCCTCAGAGCGGGGACTGCCTGCCGAGTAGCCGCCTGCAGGAGAAGGGGAAGCCCTCAGAAAAGGGCAGGGAACCCGGTCCCCATCACTGATTGCCAAGTGGATGCTGTTTCCATGGGAACCAGCCTTGGAGCCTTGTTGCTAAGGAGGCAGCTGGGCAGGCCCTGGCATCCCCATGACAACTGCCCCCGGCGGCCCAGGAAGCGTGGTTCCTCAGGGACCCATGGGGAGGGCAGAGGTGGCCCACGGGCTTGGCCTCTGAGGCTAGGGGGAAGCCTTTTCCAACAGTGACGGAGTCCAGCCGACCCTCGAGGGGCAGAGGTGGGTCCGCCCCCGCCGCCCGCCCGGGACACATCCCCCGGTACCTGCCCTGGGCCTTCTCCTCCCTTTGGGGGGGGGGGGTCGGGCATGCAGGCACACCCGGCACTGTCTTCTCTGTTTCCTGACTCCACAGACATACTCAGTGAGTACCCACCTTGTGCCCGTCCCGGGTGTTTCCCCTCTCTCTGTCTGCCCACAGCGGCCCGGCCACTCAGAGTTGACCTCAGTCACGGTGAGCCACAGGGCAGGACGCGCGGCAGGATGCGGAGCTTGTCCCAGACCAGGCCGCAGGGTGTGAGGGGCCCGGGGACTCCATGCGCGTCCCCTCCGCTGCTGCCGCCACAAGGGTTAACGGTAGGAGCAGCACCAAGAAAGCTGGTGTTGTCTGGAAAAATTTAAAAATAAGAATAAAAATGATGAAATGTCAGTTTGCTTTCTCTTATGTGTCCTCGTCGTCACCTACCCGCGACTCTGAACACCCGGGACCCAGCACTCCCTCCACACTGCGACAGGCCCCCCCAAGTGCCCCTCGCGTGGGGGCCTCGAACAGGCTGCCAGTCTGCCTTCGCGGGGATGAGCTAGACTAACATTTGTGAAAAACGTTGAAAAAGTTGGACAAAATCCGTCCCTCAACTCTTTTTCTTGCCGGCTGGTGTTGGCTTCCCAGCCCACCGTCTGGAGAGCTGCCCTGGCCCGCCCTCATGGCCCTGCCCTCGAGGCACTTCCTTCTCCAAGGCCAATCTGGCTCCCACCTGCTGGCCACCAGAGGCCCCACGCTGGTCCTGCTGGGCCCCCTGCGCCCCGAAGGGCAGCTTCACCACCTGCACAGTGGGCCCCCGCTGACCTGGCTTACCCTGGCTGCCGATACCCCGCCCTTGCCCTTGCCTTCCGGTCCCCCTCTCTGCTCAGCCTCAGCACGGGAAGGCTTCCTCCTTGTCCTGGAGGGTGGTGCTTCTAGGCCGCCCCGGGGGGGGGGGGTGCCCTCTTCTCACTGCGCACACCCATGCTCTTGGCTCCTCTGGTTTCCCCCGCAGCTCAGGCCCCCAGCCCCCTGAGCCTCAGCCTGGACCCTTGCTGCTGGGGTCCCCTGGCTCCTCATCCTTCTCTGACCCTTCTCTGACCCAGCGCTTACTCTTTCTTGACTTTGGAGTTTCCAGGGCCCCACAGAGCCTCTGGCTCAGCCTTACCCCGGGCCCTGCGGATTCTGCTTCTCCAGTTTTCTTTCTCTTGAGGGTAGAGATTTCATACACATAGAAGAAGATATAAATAAACAAATAATACATACAAAATAAGTACATAAATAAGGCATTGAAAATATAAGTGGCCACGTACCAATTATTCAGCTGTAAATAATGCGGCACAAGGGGCTCCTTTGAAGGCCTCCGTGCGAGTCCCCAGCTGCATCCCGCTCCCTCTTCCCAAGGAAAACCACTCATCTCAACTTTAATTCTCTCTTCCCCTACTTTTCCTGGTACTTTACTGCCAAAATAAAATGTCTCTACACCAGACGTTTAGTTAATACGAAGGCTGGGGAGGGCGAGCGTTGGAGGAGGGGTTCTGTCGTTAACGCGCACAGCTGCTGACGTATAGGGATAATGAAAGCAGACTGAGTTTCAGTTCATTTTCTTGTTTTCAATTTCTTTACAAACGATCGACCTTTTCACTGCCTGCCTGCTCCACCTTTGTACCCCACTAAGCAAGCACCAGTCCTGTCGTGTGTGGGCAGCCTCCAGGAATCTGCTGCTTTTGTTCACGCGGTAATGTTGAGGCCCTGCTGATGCACAGAGCGTAGGTGACTCATGTGCACTGCCGCACCACGTCCCGATGTACGATGTGCCCCCACTCACAGGCATCTTCTGGGCCTGCTGTCTTCATGGGTTCCAGCTCCCGTGATCACAGCACCACTACGGGAATCGTCCTTGGGCCGCCTGGGGGCTCGTCATGATCCCGGAGACCCAGGATGAGCCCCTCCTCAGGCTCCCTGCTCGGCGGGAGGCCTGCTTCTCCTCCCCACTCACCTCACTTGTGTTCCCTCTTGTGTGCTCGCGCTCTCTCTGTCAAATAAATAAATAAAATCTTGAAAAGAAAAGAAAAAAGAAGAGAAAAAAAGGAAAAGAAAAGGGAACATTCTTGTTTGTGGCTCTGGAGAAAGATGCGGAAAAGAGCTCCAGGCCCTGTGTCCCTGTGTCTAGCTGCGGAACAACGGGGCCACAGGGCGAGGCGGCCTTAGCTTCGCAAGCGGGCTTCGGTGATCCGACCACTTACACCCCCAGCCCCGAGGACGGCCGACCCGGGCTCCGCGCTCCTGCCGGGAGTTGGAATCAGCAGGCTTTATTTTTCCTGACCTCGGGGTATCTGGTTTTGTTTTAATGCACAAATTCCTAATTACTGGTAAGGTTGAATGTTCTCTCATGTATTCATTTGCCATTCGTATTCCTTTTCTTAGAAATATTTTTTCGTGTATTTTGCCCGATTTCCTATGATCTCGCTGTAGATTTGTGTCAGTTCTACACACACACACACATCAATCTGGGAAACACATTCTTTGTTCATGAGATGTAACAAATGTCTTCTTCCCATTTATGGCTTTTACTTTCCCTTTTTTGATTTTGATAAACAGGTTTTATATGTTAGTGAGGTCCAGTTTGGCAACAAATTTTTAAATGTCTAATATTTCTTTAGTGTCTTTTTTGCTGATTAAAGAAACCTGCCTGCCTCTGTTGTTTTAAGGACATTCTTCTATATTAATTCGTAAAAATGTGAAGTGCTGCTTGACCTCCCTGACCTGACCGTGGTGCGGTGTCAGGACAGATCTGACTTCATTTTGCCCCATGTGGACAACCAGTTGTTCCTACTGACTTACGGTCACCTCACACCATCCCGGTCTCCGCTGAGGCTCGGTGTCCCGTGCTCTCAGCCCGCCTACCCTGTCCTCACACTGCCCTGTCGCGGTCACTACGGCCTGATGCGCAGGTGGAGATCTAGCAGAACGTGTCCCCACGATCTTCCTCTTACGGAAGGTCTTGGCTGCTCGAGGCTCCATTATTATCATATAGACGCTGCACTTTGTTAAGATGCACGAAGAATTCAATGGACTTCTCATTCGAAATTACATAATTATTATTATTAAAACTTAGGTTCCTGTGGATGAACAGAGCACAGATCTTCTTTACTGTGCTGTTTTATTTTTCGCTTTGGTTTTGACTCGTCAAGATAATCAGCACATGCTGCCCTCACAGAAAGAGCTCCAATGGCTTCACGCAGTGAGGGTTATCCCAGCTCAGGTGAATCCCTCTGCGGGCCAGGCAGCCCCTCTCCTCGCGGAGGTCGCTGGAACCCCGGTCCTCGGACCCCTGTGGGAAGAGCGGAGACAACTGGAAGAGATGAGTGATTATGAGCCACTTGTTTGCAGCAGCGACACACTCCTCTTGCTCTCGCGGTCTGCTGTCACTCGGCTACCACGTAAGCGGCCAGGTGCCGGAGAGACGGGAGGGAGCACGGGGTGTCTGCTCGGCATGAACCGTCTCTGCCAAATCTTTCACGTGGCTTCATGGTTTTCCTCCTGATGGTTTGTACATGTTTTTAGATTTATTCCTTGTACCTTGTTTTTACGTTCCGATCGCTAGTTGTGTCTATTTGCTTCACGGAGGCTGGGTCCAACAAGCGTCCACAGCCCTGTAGCCACCTCCAGCGGGGAAGATCGAGGACTTTCCCATCACTTCTCCAGACGCTCACGTCCCTTTGCAGTCAAGCCCTGTCCTCCCAGTCTGCCTGTGTCACTCAAGTTTTTTCTAGAATTTCATATAAATGGAATCACAAATATGTGTCTCTTGCATCTGCTTTCCTTCATTTAGTCTAAATCTTTGCAGATCTGTCCACGCTGTGTGTACCGCACAGCCGCACTCTCTCTACAATGAGACGCAGTTTGCTCGCTCATTCACCAGCCGCGGAACACCGGGTCGTTTCCAGGCTTTACTTATTCAAGATAAAGCTCCCATGAACATCCGTGTCCAAGTCTTCATGTGGACACGAACTTTCATTTATCTTGAATAAAGGAACGGGGCACCTGAGTGTCTCAGTTCAGCGTGGGTCATGATCTTGGGGTTGTGACATCGAGCCCTGAGCCCTGAATTTGAATCTTCTTGTCCTTTCCCCTGCTCACTGCCCCCTCAAATAAGTAAAATCTTTTAAAAAACAAATATCAAAGAGTGGCTTTGCTGGGTCATATGGTAAGTACATGTTTAACTTTATAAGAAACCGCTAGATTATTTTTTGAGCTAGAATACTGTTTTGCATCCCCATCCACCAGCAATCGGATGAGAGTTCTGGTTACCACACGCCGTTGCACCACCTGACACTGTCGGTCTTTTATTTTCACCATCAAGAGGGGGTGTAATGTTAACTTCTGGTTTTAATCTGCATTTCCATAATAACTAAAGATGCTGAGCGTCTTTTCAGGTGTTTACTTGCTATCCATATGTGTACTTTGGTAATGTGACTGTTCCAATCTTTACCCATTGGCTTTTGCTTGTATTCTGAATACATTATAATATATTATTCTAAATAATATATTCAGAATACAAGCCCTTTATAATATATATGTTTTGTAAATATTTTCTCCCAGTTTATGGCTTGCCTTTTCATTTTATTAATCATACCGTTCAACATTTCTTTTAAGCTTTGAGAGAGAGAGAAAGCACGAGGAGGAGGGGCAGAGGGAGACGGAGAAAGAGTCTCAAGCAGACTCCTCTCAGCATGAGCCTGGAGTGGGGCCTGATCTCACCACCCTGAGGTCATGACCCGAACCAAAATTTAACTGACTAAGCCACCCAAGTGCCCCAAGTGGTAAACATTTTCAATTTTGATCATGTTCGACTTACTAAATTTTTCTTTTATGATTCATGACTTTGAACAAGGGAATTAAAAGG
>PITA01031477.1:0-15161 GCA_004023965.1 Spilogale gracilis
TGGGCAATGTGGGTCTTGCAGGGTTAGGTGCTCACCATACACTTATATTTTAAACTTTCCAAAGCATAATTATGGCAGATCATTAGTACATAGCATGTTTCTTGGGAGTCAGACTTCAGGTAATATAAATTTTTATTAGTCAAATTTGTATTTACAAAGGTAGAAAACATCCCTTCCCTGTTTTCTGGAGGTCATTCACGATGGGCCCACTAAGTTAATATCCAAAATACATGAAGAACTTGTGCAACTCAACACCAGAAAAACAAATAATCCAGTTAAAAAATGGGCAGAAGACCTGAATCGACAGTTTTTCAAAGAAGATACACAGATTGCCAACAAACACATAAAAAGATGCTCAATATCACTAATTCTCAAGGAAATACAACTCAAAACCACAATGAGATATTCCCTTACCCCTGTCAGAATGGCTAGAAATAAAAAGACAAGAAAACAAGTGCTGGTGAAGATGTGGAGAGAAAGGAACCCTCGTACACTGTTGGTGGGAAAGCAAAATGGTACAGCCCTGTGGAAGACATTATGGAGATTCCTCAAAAAATTAAAAATAGAAATCCCATATGATCTAGTAATTCCACCTAAAGAAAATGAAAACATGAATTCAAAAAGACATGTTTACTGTCTAAACATAGCACCCCTATGTTTACTGTGGCATTATTTACAATAGCCAAAATTTGGAAGCAATCCAAGTATCCATGGATAGATGAATGGATAAAGAAAAAGTGGTATATACAAATACCATGGAATGTTCCTCAGCCATAAAAGGAATGAGCTCTTGCCATTGGCAACAACATGAAAGGACCTAGAGGCTATTATGTTAAATGAAATAAGAGAAAAACAGGTATCATATGATCTCACTTACATGTGGGATCTAAAAACCAAAACAAATGAATAAACAAAGCAGAAACAAACCCATAAATTCAACAAACTGATGGTTGCCAGAGGGAAGAAAGGATGGGAGATGGGCAAAATGGGTGAAGGGGAGTGGGAGACACAGGCTTCCAGATATGGAACTGATAAGTCACCAAGATAAAAGGTACAACATAGGGAAGATAGTCAATGGTATCGGAATAGCATTATGTGGTGACAGATGGTAGCTACACTTGTGATGAACATAGCACAACCTATAGACATATATATATATATAATGGAAGATTACACAGCTATCAAAAAAATAAAATGTTGCCATTTGCAACGATGTGGATGGAACTAGAGGGTATTATGCTAAGCAAAATAAGTCAATCAGAGAAAGACAATTATCATATGATTTCACTCATGTGGAATTTTAGAAACAAAACAGAAGCTCATGGGGAAGAGAGGGAAAAATGAAACAAGAAGAAACTGGAGAGGGAGACAAACCATAAGAGACTCTTAATCATGGGAAATAAACTGAGGGTTGCTGAAGGGGAGGGGGAGGAAGAGGGGATAGCTGGGGGATGGACATTAAAGAGGGCATGTGATGTATTGAGCACTGGGTGTTATGTAAGACTGATGAATGACAAACCTGTATCTCTGAAACCAAGAATACATTAAATGTTAATTAACAGCATTAAAATTTTGTTAAATGTTAAAAAAGAAAAAAAAGGACAAGGACAGAAGAGGGTAGCTGGAAGGAGACAGAGGGTCCAGGGCACCTTCTCAAAATAGGAGATACTAGAATTTGCTTGGAAGTTGATGGGTAAGATCTGGTAGAGAAAGGGAAATTGATGACTCAGGAGAGAGAGGCGAGGGCCGCTGGAGGAATGTCTGGAGATGAGATTTGGCAGAGCAGTTGCACACATGGACTCGAGCCACGCAAATGTACTGTGGCTATGTGATTTTGGACAAGTTACAGTGCCGCAGCTTCCTCATCGATAAAACTGGAGTGATTCCTACCTCACAGGGCTGCTGTAGGATTCCATCAGTTAGTGTATAAGTAGTTAGGACTAAGCCTGGCTCATCGTGGCCAGTATATGAGGTTAGTTTCTTTGCTATTACTAAGAAAGGATGGGATCCAAGACATGGGCTAGCTCAGACCCATCTACCACTGCGGAGGGCATAGGGGCGGGCAGGAAGATTGATTTAGTGGTGGAAATATGTGAAAGTTGTTTTCTTATTTCCTTTCTCAGTCAAATAAGAAACTAAGAAGGAAGAAAGAAATGTTGGTGGTTTGAGGCAAGAGGAGAAAGTGTGAAATAGTCATCTTGGAGAATGGGCAAGTGAATTCCCCAGGAAAATGTGGGAGGGCTGGCAGGCAGCCTTGAGGGCCCACTTGAGAAATGATATCATACATTTAAAGTGAGACATGTTAATAGGGTTGTGTTTTTCTCCAGCCACATTTAGCTGCTTGGGTGCAGGCATGGGTAGAGGGGTAGAGGAGACAGAGAGATTGAACAAGCAGCAAATTTTGCTGAAGGGTTCAGTGGTGGAGGGGTGGGAAAGGGGGGTGGTTGGGTGTGTGTGAAGGAAGGGATTAAAGATGGACCAGGCAAAGGGTACAAACTCCCAACAGTAATGCAAGGAAGTCCTGGGGATCTAGTGCACAGTATAGTGACTATAATTAACAATACTGTATTATATACTTGAAAGTTATTATGAGAGTAGATCTTAAATATAGCCAACACCAAAAAAAAATAGTATTTATGTGAGGGGATAGAAATGTTAACTAACCTTATTGGGGTAACCATTTTTTCAATTTATACGTGTATCAAATCATCACATTGTGCACCTTAAACTTACATACGTTATATGTCAACAACATCTCAGTAAAGCTCGGTAAAGTAAAGTAAAACTATATCTCAACAAATATCAGGGGAAATAAAGGTGGACCAGGGACTCTAATTAAAGAGAAGCTGAGGAAGAAGTTGGACAGAGAAAAGGTATAGGGTCATGGGAATTTGGAGAAAACTATCAGGGATCATCACAACTATTTGATGGCTTTGCTGACCTTCCTCCTATAGACAAAAATTGGCCATAGGCTAAAAAAGAACATTTCTTTATTTTTAAAGCATTATAAAATCACTTTCAGCTGCCTTTTCTTTCCACAAACCCAAAAGGGTTGCACTTGATGAAATGATTGTGACAATATGATGCTGATCATCATGAAGGCAAAGCTCTGAGTTTTCAGCTCTCATCACTGAACTGCTGACCACTGATCATTCCCACCCACCAATGACAACTTCTACATGATCCTCAAGAAGCTCAGTTAATTTCTTCTCCTTAAAGTGTAGAGCTCTATGACCCAGAAATCCCACTTCTGGGTATATATCCAAAGAAACAATATCATATCCCAAAGAGATATCTGCACTCTGGGGTTCATAGCCACATAATTCACAATAGCCAAGGTATGGAAACAACCTACATATCCATTGACAGACGAATGGATGAAGATGATGTGATATACATATAACAGAATACTATTTGATCTAGAGATTCAAAAAGAAGGAAATCCTACATGTGCCACATGAAGAAACCAAAGGACATTAGGCTGAGAGAAAGAAGTCAGAGATAGACAAATACTACATGATATATTACTTATAGGTGGAATCTAAATTAAAACAAACACAAAAAGGAGTCTAACTCATAAAAACAGAAAATAGAAAAGTGGGTGCCCAGGGCTGGGCGGGGAGGGGACAGGGCAAGACTGGTAAAAGGCACAAACTATTCACTCTAAAATGAATAAGGTCTGAAGATCTGATGGATAACATCTATATACTATCTATAACACTATAGTTAATGACACTGTATTGTATCATTGAAATATGCTAAGAGAGTAAAACTTAAATGTCCTCACACGCAACAAAGTATACACATGAGGTGATGCTGTGTTAATTAATCCAACGGTGGGAATCCTTTTACAATGTTATATGTATATCAAATCACCATAATGCACCCTCTAAATATCTTATAATTTTATTTGCCAATTATATCTTAATAAAGGCAGAAAAAAATTAGGCATAGAGCTATAAAGATAATGAGAGAGACCTCAAAAAGTCATGGTGCATGTAAGGAAGCCTAGGCCAACAAAGTGGTCACTACTTTCATGATGTGATTTGAATGATATTGCTTAGGTCAACATGTCTCATCAACTCTCCCACACTCACCCACCCTGATGGAGCCTTCTTTCTCCACCTCCCAGCCCTGAAATGCCCAACATGAGATGTTCACTCCATGTCAGAGTATTCTCTTGGCGAAATACTCTCTCCAGAAACACCTGATGGAATAGTATATGATTTATACTGGAAAGGAAAGAAGGGCCCCAACTGTCATGGGGGATAAGAGAAGAAAGCCTTCTCCTCATACCACCAACCCCGCCCTTCAGCACAAAGGAGCTTAAAAGGTTTACCATTTTGTCACTTTTTGTACTTGAGGAATTATATCACAACCCTGAGGAGATACCTCCAGAAAAAGGAAGTTTCAGGCACTGTGTGGAGAAGACAGGAGGAAAACAAGCCTTAACTGGAGTGAGATTTCCCTTTATAGCCTTATTTCCTCATTACCCTTGTCAACCAGCAAATGTTCTTATTTTGCAGGAGCCTACGATCATTCTGTAGCTGTTAAACATCTTTCATAGAATGTCACCGGTACTCTGCTACAATTTTCTGTGGAACAAGGACTACCCTTCCAGATCAGTAATAAAAAAAGGTATGATCACCTTTCCAAATATTACCAAAATAATGCACGTGATTGCAGTCTGACCCAGAAAGCTGGGAAACTACTGGAGTGTGGGGCATAAACAATGAATCTTGGAACACTGAAAAAATAAATTACTATTTTAATTAATTAATGAATTAATTAATCAATCTCAAAAAAATTTTTTTAAAAAGGAAGGATGGTCTTGTGCTGTGTTGTATCAATGATGAGCACAGGGCTTGGCCATTAGCAGTGCTCATGAAGTATTTGTTGAGTGGATGGACAGGTGAAGGAATGCATAAGCAGTGAGCTAGATGCGGGATTTTAACAACTGCCTAGATCTAAAGAAACACAGAGAACAATTAGTAAGCAATTAGTAACATATTCCTCTACATAACCTTGAAATGAGCACAAGGACAACATATGAGAACAACAGGTGCAGAAAGCACTTGATGGAATGAGCATGGGGTATTATATGCAACCAGTGAATCACTAAATTCTACCCCTGAGGGGCACCTGGGTGACTCCGTCCTTAAGCATCTGCCTTCGGCTCAGGTCAAGATCCAAGTCCCGGGATCAAGCCCTGTATTGGGCTCCCTGCTCAGTGGGGAGCCTGCTTCTCCCTCTCTCACTCCCCCTGCTTGTGTTCCCTCTCTAGCTGTGTTTTTCTCTGTCAAATAAATAAATACAATCTTTAAAAAATAATAATAAATTCTACCCCTGAAACTAGTAATACACTATATGCTAATTAAATTGAATTCAAATAATTTTTTTTTAAAAAAGAGCAACAGGTAGAAAACAACCCAGAGTTGTATGCACTGCTTTCCATTCATAAAAACTAAAGAGAAGTCATCTCTGTTTCAGTCAGTCTTTCAACTAGTCACACCCAAGAGCAACAATGATATCATGAACAGCTCTGAACACAAAGGGCAAGGACGCGAAATAAGCGTTCAACAAATGAAGCTGTGCCAAAAACAGTAACAGGATCCCCGATCCAAAGAACTAAAAAGGAAGAACTCACTCAAATAACACTACCAGATTGTATTTAAAGGTTGTAGGGCTTTCTGAATTTGGTAACCCTGTTAAACCCCAAATTTTATTATTCGAATCCTAAATAAGCATGTGGATCAATGTAAAACACACACACACAATTATTCCATATTAAAACAACACAGAAAAAGAAAAAAATGAACCTCTAAAAAGAAGCACTTGCTCTTGGTTTATCAACTGTAACAGATACCAAGCAATGGGGATCAAGGACTTATAGTTCTATTGGTCCTAAGAATACCTGTCAAAACGCTGCAGTCGGGTGAGGAAGGTTCAGAGAGTTCAGCCTGAAAATCTCTTCTAGTTGTGTCACCTGGAATGGAAAGTGCGTCCTCATGACTGACGCTCCCTTATCCGCAACCTTCTTGACATCGATCACTTCATGATACTAAAGCAATTGCAGTGATGCTAACAGCAACCAAGGGGCAGTCATGCCGGTTTCTGAGTAACCACCTCTAGTGACAGACAAAATCACCCCCACTTCACATTGTTCCCTCCCGAGCATGTGACCCACGTTGCATAGACTCCCTCTCCCCGTTGCTGAAGCAGCATCAGCTCAGGGTGTCCCACGGAACTCGGATTCACGGTCTGGCATTGACTGAGGTTCCATGCCATGGACCTAATGGATTTTTTCATGACATCCTTACTAAGCTCAAGTCACTTGCTGGCGTGTCCGCTGTCAAGAATTCTGACACCCAGCAACGTGAAAACCTGACAGGTGTCACCCAAAAAACCAAACACAGGTGTTTGGAGAGTAGATAGCGCAGCGTGCCACAGGGAGGCAGACGTGGCTCAAAGTCTCATTGCTGGGCTTGGGGGGAATGGAAACTATAGCCCGAAAACTGTAGAGCGTGAAACAGAGATGCTACATAAGTGCCATGTAAGTGCCACATGGCAAAGAGATGCTTGGTGGTGCTGGTCCACAGCTTCCATGGAGAACGTCACAGAGAACGTCCTGTTGTAGGTGGCAGGGAGACAGAAAGATCAGCCTAGACAGTATCCTCTCCAAGCCAGTTTCACCTGTCTGGCCACTCTCTCACAGAATCCCTCCACGGCTGTTTTATAACCCATAACAGTACTTGGACTTACTTGGGGCTTTTCTTCTGAGGATTCAAAATGCTTTGCAGGCATTATTCTCCAAGCAAAACAGAGCAAGCGTGATAAATTTTGCTTTGCCTACAGCCTACATAGCTACTGACAGAATGGCCTAGAGTGCTTAAATATCACAGCAGCGCCTCAAGCAGGTTCATTAAACCCAGACTTTTTGTCTCTCTAGGTCAGGCCTGTTTTATTTGTTGCAAACATATCTGCCTAAGGTTACTAAAACCAAGAGTTAGAATTTTGTTCAGGACCAGAGCCAAGGGTTAACTCCCAGTTTACCCCGTGGTCATGGCCCCAGTCACCTGACCCTGCTACAAAGTCCAGTTCCATTAATTTTATAAGCGCTCCAACCCAAGGTCCTCAGTTTCTCCCATTCCATTTTTATCACAGTTTAGACATTTTTATATTTCCAGAAGCTAACAGCAGAGCTAGTACTCCCAGAGTATTTCTAATGAGGGGAACCTTGTTGAGAACACACTGTTCTGATAACAGAGGTAGGAAGAATTCAAATAGTAATACTCATACCGAACATAACCTGTCTATCTTTGGGTTTTGGTTTTTTTTTTTAAGATCTTATTTATTTGACAGAGAGAGAGGGAGAGCAGAGGGGGAGGGAGAAGCAGGCTTCCTGCTGAGCACGGGCCTGACGTGGGACTCCATCCCAGACTCTAGGATCATGACCTGAGCTGAAGGCAGACATTCAAACGACTGACCCACCGGGAACCCCAGCAACCTGTCTCTCTTTGATTTACAGGAGGAAGAGGATCTCACCTGTACGTTCAGTGTCTTTGGAATAACAATCATCAATGGGAATCGTCATCTTTTGTTTTAGGTGTCAAGCTTCTCTTTTTAGTGGACCTTTTCTTTCCTTTACAAAGCTTAAAATTTAATCTAAGGTAAACAAATTAGGGCACATGAAAAAAAGAGAAAGAGCACCATTAAAAAAAAACAATAGGGTTGGCTTGGTTGGGCAGATGCTGAGTTCGTATTAGTGTCTCTCCCACTCTCACTACTTAAAGGGAGTAGTTTGGACACATCCCAGTGGCAGATTTCTAAAAGAAGAAACATCTGGGGGCACCCAAATGGCTCAGTCGGTTGGGTGTCAGACTCTTGGTTTCAGCTCTGGTCATCATCTCCCAGCTGTGGAATGGAGCCTCACAACGGGCTCTGTGCTCAGGGGGAAGTCTGTTTCGGATTCTCCCTCCTTCTCCTCCTGCTCCTCGCCCTCCCCCCACCACTTGCACCCTCTCTCTCTCTCAAATAAATAAATAAATACAAATTTTAAAAAGATAAGAAATAAATAAAGAGGAAACATTTGTCGGCATGTGTTTTTCTGGCAATCTCTACACGAGTATAATCAAAAGCCACTATACCCAAATGGTTTCCACACTTAAAGAGGATGACACTGCTTTTATTCTCCAGACTTTTTTTAACTTGGGCATCAAACTGGGTACAAAACTAAAAAGCCAGGGAAAAAAATTAAACTTGTTTTGAGGATATGAAATAATTCTCCAGCAGATGGCTCTCTGCTATCATAAAGGGTTGAGGAACCCCAGAAGCTTCTGAAATAATGTCTACCGAATTCAGCAGCTCATAATGTTAAGCGGACTCAAAATTTGTAGAATTCTCTTATATGTCCAGAATCTTAACTTCTTCCTGCCAATGAAATGCTTTCACATTTTATCATGTAATACTGGGTATACACAATAGAATCTATATGTAATATTTATGTTATTAGGCTTAATAATGAACTGAATCCCACAGATTTCAAGAACTAGAATATTCCAGCTCTGCCTTCACAAAATGGATTTAAAGAATCATTTAGGTTTATTGGGTTCCCTGTTACCTGCAGATGTTGGTATGCATTCCAATGAAAGGAATGAAATAACATTTAACTCCACAATGGGATGTAAGAAATCTAAGCAAATTCCCACTGAATTTCTAGCAGAACATAACTGGCAAAACTTCATTCACATAAAAAGTGTTCAGCTTCAGGCCCAAAATAAGCACTGGATTTAAAATGATAACAACAACAAGCAGGACAAGTCAAGCACTAAGCACATCAATTAAACAAGATCGTGACCCTGACATCATACACTCCATCATTTATCGCTTACCCAACACTTGGTAACTACAGGCCAATGTAGACACAAGACAGAAAGATCTGACCCTGCCCACTTGACCTTAAGGAGGTCAGGAGAACTCACTTAAGAGCAGAAACTGGTCACCCATTGCTGGAAAGTTAGGCTCTTTTTGGGTGTGCATACTAATAAAAATGAAAGGGGATAGGTAAACTTGTGGATTGTATGCCAACACTGAAAACATCAGAGTGTTCCACATAAAAATCCAAATTTTCAGCTTATCCTGAAAAACTTCCAGGATCAGGCATCACTGAGCTCCCAACACTCCTGGCAACAACATGAACAAGACCTGTCCGGATCAGAGGGAGTATGTGCTCTCTACGGCACCACGCTCCCCACTCCCCACTATCTTAGGCACCTTCCTCTGTGCTTACTTACATTGTCCACCTGGCTCCTGACCCATGCTTTCATGGAGAAGATGTGACTATTTCATTATAACAATTCACACATAGTAGTAAATGATAAATGATACCTAATTTTAATTGATAAATGACATAAAATATTCATATTTCTTATGCATTTACTCCAGGTCAAGCAAGCATTTACTCCGTGAAAGATCTCATTTTCTTCTTACAATAGGAGATAGGGACATCAATAGCCCTGCTTTACACAGAGAAGGAAGCTGAAGTGGAAAGGTATTAAACAATTTGGTCAAGATCACAGTGCTGATTCATGGTGGAGCTAAGACTTGAACAGAGGTATGTCCATGTGAGTCCAAAACCAGAGCTATTTTCCACAAGTCTATACTGCTCCTCAGTGTGGGCTGGATGGTCTCAGAGGCCCCATAAAAGAGGATTAACATGAGCTGAACTGTTTCTCTTTCTCCTTCCTGTCTTCTTTTCTCTTTAACTTCACAGCCTTCTGTTTCTAGAGTAGCGTGGCACTGTTAATGATTACAAAATGTGATAGTGAGCCTATAGTATATTTCTTGTATAGTGAGGACAATGTTATACCACCTAGACATGAATCATTCCATGCTTTTAAGAGAGATGGGACTTTCTCCTAAGGTTGGGATGGAGTCAACCAGGACAGCTGTCTGGCTGTCAGTTGCCTAGGGATTAAAGGTGTGTGTGCCCTTCAACCTGCAAAGTAGGGCCAATAATATGTCTGTGAGATTGGGGAGTCCCTACTTGGTGGTAGGCCCTAGAGGAAACTTATATCTTTGCCTTGGCTCTTCCATGTGGGGGCAGGGATGAGAAAGACAAAAAAAGCAGTTACACTCTGTATAGGAAACAAGGCAAGGGCTGAGTAGCCAGAAAGCCTAGCAAGGTACTTGAAAACTGTTCCAACACTTTGGGAACTGACTATAAAAAAACCTTCTCAGAGAGTGAAACGGGTCAGGGTCTTGGAGCCCTGACAGCTTATTAGCTAAGGTAAGAGCAGAGAAATCTGTATGTTGTGAGCCAAATTCACTTTTTGCTTCTTTTTTTTTTCTTGGCTTATTTGCTTTGTGTTTCCTTAGGTTTGAGTCATGTATTTTTTGGAATCTCTACTAATTTCAACTGGAACAAGTGAGAGGGATTTCACTTGGGCTCGAGCTAGAGTTTAATAGGATATAGGACCCCTCGGAGAACACATGAAGCAAATACCCTGAGAAAATTGAGGAGCAGTTTTGGGCCCTTTGCCCACTGAGGGAATTTCTTTCTTATAATAAAACATTAGAGATTCTTTACACAATTTTAATAGAAGATATTTCCATAGAATGTCTTGTTTGGAGAACAACACAGAAGGAGGTAGTACAGTGGAAGAAAAAAGGCCCTGGTAAATTTAGGCAGAATCAATGTAAATCTTTCAAGACAAATGTAATGTTTCCAAGTGTGAACATCCTTAAAATTTTGTAAGGCCATTCAAATTAATGCATTACATTTTTACTCTTATCTTTCCCTTTGGGGTTATGTATGCGTTTAAGTCATGAGCGGTAGTCTGATGCCAAAACCACTTCATGGTTATAAATACAGCCTGATAGAGTGCAGTTGGTAATATCCCTATGTTATTTTATACATTGTTAAGGTTTGTGAATGTACTCCAATGCAAAATATATATATATATATTGTGCTTATACCAGTAAAAGGATAGCTACGTCTAGCTTCATACTGAAAAGGCATGCCTTTCTAATATGCTTTAATTTTCTGCAAACATTTAAAATGCCTTTGAGGGAGCCTGGGTGGCTCAGAAAGTTAAAGCCTCTGCCTTTGGCTCAGGTCATGATCTCAGGGTCCTGGGATCAAGGCCCGCATCAGGCTCTCTGCTCAGCAGGGAGCCTGCCTCCTCCTCTCTCTCTGCCTGCCTCTCTGCCTACTTGTGATCTCTCTCTCTGTCAAATAAATAAATAAAATCTTTTAAAAAATAAAATAAAATGCCTTTGAAATCTTCACAGACTATTACGTGGTCATAAGCCACATGTTTGCTTCCACAACTGTACAAAACCACCACACGTGGCAAGCCCCGTTTGGACCAGTCCTCACAAGGATTCCCAACACTGGAGCATGAGCCCAGATGAATCACTTGGAACCAATTCTTCTGCCTAGGTTCTGAGCATCTTCCTTGAGAGAGACACGTGGCAGTTTCCTATAAATCAAGTATTTGTTAGCTTTAGACGGAGCCCCTGGTTGCCTCCATTGAAAAACTATGCTTGATCACGTGCCTGTAAACTGATTGCTGGTGTGGCGTATGTGGTATCTTTCACCAGCCTTTAGAATGCTTTCCAAATTTGGGGGTTTGTCATCATTTATTTTTTATAAATATCAATAGAACAATGCATGTATATATATGTACACAAATCTATACACCTACACACACACACACACACACACAAGACTCACAAGCATAAATATCAATTCCTTATTTCTATAAGCTGGGGTTAAGCTCTTATTCCTAGTTTTCAGAGTCCTTTTTTTCTGTCATTTATTGTGTGATACTTTCCCACCTTCTACCTTGTATTTCTGTTATTTATGTATCTGTCTTAACTCTTCCACTAACATTTATGCAAGATCCACTCCCAATTCTTCTTTTTTATTATCTGAATCACCAAATACTTGCTAAATGTGCACATAAATGAATGAAAACACTTCTGAATACACATAAGGCTAAATCCTTTTGTCATCCTGAGCTTCATGTCAAATTTCATGTGTGTCTAATGGTGAGCTCTATGAAGCAATACTAACTTTCTACTTTCTAGTGCTGGGCAACAAAGGTTTCAAAAAAAAAAAGTGGAAAAAGTCAGCTGTAGAATAATTTTTGCTTAATTGTGATTATACCAATAAATGAACTCCTTGTTATAAGAAAACATACTAGAAAGCTTAGAATAAAAGTCAGTTATCTTTCTTCAACAGCAGAATTTGTAAGCAAAGCTTTAGGGAGATACATCATAATATTGATTTTTAAATATTTCTGAAATACCACTGGCTCTGTGAGCATTAGTAGCAAACGTAAGATGACCATTCTGAGTCCTAAGTAATTTGCTAACATATTGGTACTTAAGAACAGAGATCTATCATAAATGCCAGAGAAAGAAGGATGACTTCAGGACAAGACAACAAACTGACTTACCAGAAGAGGCAATCGATAACTGAAATCACCAGCAATTCTGTGTCATGTGATATATGTGAAGATGATGCAAAGATAAAGCAAGTTTAAAAAAAAAAAAAAAAAGATCATCCTTCCCTAACATACTTGGCAATGGTATTAGATGTTTCCTAGGTTTGTGTTAATGGTTATAAAATTATTAATTTTTATTAAATTTCCATTGCTTTTGCCAGAAACAGCATGGAGGGGAGAATTCAGCATTTAATTCAGTAAATCAATTCACCACTAAAAGTCAAACAAATACTCTTTTCCTCATCTTCCCCATTTGTATATCATTTAAGTGGCTGTGTTACTGAGGCAAAGTGAAATCCAAAGCATTTCCAAGAACAAAGGCCAAGACTTGTATCCCTTCTTAACACAATTAGAGTGAACATGCTTAACCTTGTACTGCAGTTTCTACAAGTAATGGTGGGCGACAGTTCACATTTATTCCTTATTTCATCTTTCCTATTATATTCCACTGAGCAGTACCACATAAACTGGGGTTCATAAAAATGCCCTCAAGATGAGATTTTGAATACTTTGTCTCATTCATCCATCCTAGCTGCCTTTTGAGTTGAAAAGTTACAAGAGAATTGAGAAAACAATGGGAAAATACTCTCTGAAAAGGATTGCATACCAGGAAGACCAAAAACATTGATTTTGTGAAAAAAATCCAAGTAAAGAGCAAATACTTCTCTCGTAAACTCTACACACATTTTTAAGTATTCTCAATGGAGCTATTAAAGAAAACCATCTCTAAGACTTTTCCACAATGCCACTTAAAGAATGCATTTCCCAATTCATTTCTGATTGACCAAGAAGAAAATAAAGCAACTCTGAGGCCGCCACATCGCCAGAAGTCTCATTCAGTCATCCAAAGAAAGGCATACTTTTCCAACATGACTTTCTTCTGAAATTCTATGTTATCAGCAGAGAGAACTAGGACAGAGAGAACTGAGAATTCCAAATAAGAAAGGAGAGAGAGGAGCGCCTGGGTACCTCAGTTGGTTAAGCGACTGCCTTTGGCTCAGGTCATGATCCGGGAGACCCGGGATTGAGCCCCACATCAGGCTCCCTGCTCGGCGGGAAGCCTGCTTCTCCCTCTCTCACTCCCCCTGCTTGAGTTCCCTCTCTGGCTGTGTTTCTCTCTGTCAAATAAATAAAATCTAAAAAAAGAAAGAAAGAAAGAAAGAAAGAAGGGAGGAAGGAAGGAAGGAAGGAAGGAAGGAAGGAAGGAAGGAAGGAAGGAAGGAAGGAAGGAAGGAAGAAAGGAAAGAAAGAAAGAAAGAAAGAAAGAAAGAGAGAGAATACCATTATTTCTTCAGCTGAAGAAAGGAAAAGTTGCTGCAAACATATAATGGAAATGCTCTCAGAGGACTATAGAAAACATCCACAAAATTAAACACACACATACACACGCACACACTCTCTCTCACGAAGGCAGGAAAATGGATGTCACCAAAATAGATTAAACAACAAATGACACGACAATGACAGCTTTCTCCCCTATGTATGCTGCCTGGCTGGGACAAGATGTCAAAAATGCAATTTTTGGAAACCTAAATATAAGGACAACCAAATGGTCTTCAAAAAACAAGGGGAAAAAACATCAGGAAAGAAAAAACTAAAGTTAAATGATACGTTTGGTCTTATTTTTTCAAAACCAAGACACTAAAGAAAGGTTAAAAATGAATTTCCTGTTGGATACTAAGAATTAAGCATCTCTTTATATGTTAAAAAAGGTAATATATTATGTGTTTACATATAACATACTTTGTAAGTTTAAAAATAAAAAGGCAATTCTCCAGCAAGTCTATTACTGTGAGTTTGTTCGATAAAGACTGTAATAAACCAGCCTTTGGAAACATGAGGAAATGGAAACTGGCTGTGATAATGGCACTGGATTAGACAGCCCCAACATTCAGCCTATTATGCCTACAGAAAGACATCAAACAGGATCAGTCAGATCAAAAATTCACCTTCTCCAGCCCAGGGACAGTGGTATTTCTGCTTCTCTTACAGAAGAGCAATAAGCTAACCCTGACCAATCTTGAGAGAATCCAAGCAAATTCACCATGTTCCCAAGTCTGTCTGGTCATTACCATGATGAGCACCAGGTAGTTTCCCAGTTCTCACTAGCTGGAAGGCCCAGATATTGCCTTCCAAATATGAAGAGAGGAAGGCTGGGGGTGTGAGGAAGGATTGCCAAAACCTAATCACAAGAAATCTTTGTTTCTGTACTCTTGCTTCTCACATGTACTTAGAAGCCTAGTACTTGGTATAAATAAACCCACAACTGATTTTTTCCCAAACATGTAATTGTCAAAGCAATAACCTTTCACCCTACGGAATTACTGTTACAAGTCTGCAGCAGAGACAAATGTCCACCTTATGTGGGAATACAGGAAAGGCTAAAATAAGTTTGATTTTTATAGAGCAAATAGATATCTTCAGTTGGATTTCTAAAATACTGAAAACAGGGAGGATCCTGGGTGGCTGTCAGTTGAGCGACTGACTCTTGGTTACAACTCAGGTCACGATCTCATGGATTGTGGGATGGAACCCACCAGGAGTTCCACACTCAGCAGGAAGTCTGCTTGAAGAGTCCTTCTGCCCCTTCCCTGACCTGTGCCCACACATGTGCACATGTGCACTCTCTCTCAAATGGATCTTTAAATT
>PITA01031478.1:0-15165 GCA_004023965.1 Spilogale gracilis
TTACATATTGACAAGGTTAGATTTGGAGACCTATATAGTTTTGATAGATTCTTATAAAATTTGAAGAATCTGCATAAAATCAAAATAAAAGGGCACAGTAGGCCATCAATGAATATTCCTGATTTTACAATTTACTTGGAATAAGATCAAATCACACCAGTCAAGCATCAGGCATGTGTGCTGTGAAAATTATCACCTTATCCAAAAGAAGAGTATGTGCTCAGTTACAGTAAATAGTGTTAATGACCTCAGTGACCAGGCCTGACTGCAAGCCAAAGGTGAGGACATTACCCTCCCAAGCCACTCTGATCCAACCTTTTAATTATGGTAATAATGTTATTTATAACATGTCACCACCAAATAGCCTTAGGGCTTGGGCACACATGGTTAATAACATTCCTAAAAAAGGACAATGAGCAGTAAAAATGTCATCCCATAAGATAAAATTCCAAGCAGGCATTGTGACAAAAGTGCAATGAAGAGAGTAAAACAGTCATTTACAAATTGAAATTTGTAAATATTGGTATCTTCAATGATTGTATGTTCAATACAAAAGAAAGAGCAGGCATATGATTTTAAGTTTCATAAAATCCTTCATAGCAATGACTGTAAATGACAGAATTTTTCAAAATAAAGAGATACTTTTAACTGCATATTTACTTGGCTCAGAATCATGCCAGCAGGGTTTTTTTTTGTTGTTGTTGTTTGTTTGTTTTTTGGTTTTTGTTTTTTTAAATGGGCCAACATCAGTGGGTGTTGTAAATTTCAAAGACTGGAACACATAAAAAGGATAGGCACAGTGCAATGATGATGATAATGATGATAATGAACAGAGCTAACACTAAATCCAACTATATCCAGACACTTTAAATGCTTTGAATAAATTACTTCAATTAATTCTTTTAACCACATAATGAGATATATATTATTAATAACACCCTGTGTTATTGGTGATGCTACCTAGGCTTACAACATTATGTAGGCTGTCTATAGTTAGTTCCAATGAAACCTGGATTCAAAAGCAGCTCTGTTTCCTTGCTTAAAGATCACATACAGAAATTGTGGCACAAAAGGTATAAGTCATTATCTTCCCTCAATGGTTATCATGGAATTGGGAACAGGTCCACACTCATAATGTTAATTTAGAATATGGCAATTTCCCTTTACCAATCAAGAGTATGTACTAAGTCCCACAGAATCCCAACACTGGGTCAGGCAGGAGAAAATGACAATGGGAATAGAAAATGGGTTTGCTACTCTTCAAAGCCTCAATACACAGAGAAAGGAAAGGACCAGCCTAAGTACATGCATGTAATTACAAATGAGAGAAAAATGATGAAAAAAACTGACACTAAGCAGAATAAAGAAAAAAGATACCAGCATCATCAAGGGGACTAAATCAAAGGCCTATAGGGCTATTCTCTGTAAGATAGCTTTATCTCCTACTGATTCTACTTCCATTCTTTCAAAATTTCCTGCATGAAGCCCTGGTACTTATCCCTAAATACAATACCTTTCCATTGTGAGGTCACAAAAACACTCTGATGAGATAAAGAAAGAATGGGAGTCATTTTTATTAAGATAACTATCTATTCCCTTCATCCTTGACGCATATTTTGTTTAAGACCTTACTACTCGGGGTGCCTGGGTGGCTCAGTTGGTTAAGCGACTGCCTTTGGCTCAGGTCATGATCCCGAAGACCCGGGACTGAGCCCTGCATCAGGTTCCCTGCTGGACGGGAAGCCTGCTTCTCCCTCTCTCACTCTCCCTGCTTGTGTTCCCTCTCTCACTGTGTTTCTCTCTGTGAAATAAATAAATAAAATCTTAAAAAAAAAAAAAGGCCTTAATACTCATTTGGCCTCAATACTTACCATTCCAGTATCATAGAATAGTCAACAACATTATACAACCCAAACTCTACCCTCCATTTCGCCATTGGATATGGTCTTGGGTATGAGTTTGTCCAGGCTGTTTTGTCAGACCTTATGATCTCCATCACTAGGTAAGTGATCTATTTCTCCCACCTCCCTCCCCAATTACCCTTTGAAGGACCAGTAGAATCCTCAAGCCACAGTCATTCACTTAATCAGCTGAACCTGGAATGATCCTCATAAAACCAACAATACTTAGTGCTGATTTCTACTGAAACTGGTTTGATTTACACTGATCAGGCTAAAAATTGTTAGAACAATGACTGAAAAGCTCTATATGTACTTTATAATTAAGGCCACTCCAAGATTCAGAAACCAGTTAGGGGTTGGTAGTAACTAATGTCACAAGTTGTGCAAAAAAAAAAAAAATGTGGACTTTATATCTAGGAAGTCTGATGAGAACTATGATTTCCAGGATTCTTTCGTCTTCTCAGAAAAAAAGAAGAAAGCATTAACACACATCTACCACAAAGAAAAATAAATCAATGCTACTCTTTGATAAAAATTCACATTACTTATTATGCAATAGTTAAGATTAGGGTGTATCTACAGATATGGCCATTTAAGAAAACACCCTAAGCAACTGGTTTTAACTTCATGGCGAAATATTCATAATGCTTTGTTTTTTGCAAATTTGGCAAGGTCAAGAAGTTTATGGAAGTGCTGTAACACCAATGTGATTTACTTAACAAAGATGAAACCTGTCATTATCTAGGGATGTTCTGTGCTGTGGGTGTGGAGAGGGAAGAATAGAGTTGCCTTGTCCTGGCAAGCAGAGTCAGCAGTAGTGTGTCTGTTTGTTGGACATTTTCATCGAGGACTTGGCAGGGCTCAGCCAAGTGACAAATGCAGGACTCAGGCTGGATCCTGGCTCATATTTAGGTTTTTTTTTTTTTAAACCAGCTCCCCTTACTCCTTTCAAGCAATCTCACAGAATTGACCATCATCACTGGGCTGACCCTTATTTGTTGATACTCAGCCCAGGGTTGAAATCATGTTCCTGGCTTATAAGAGGCCCTCTAGAAATGCCAAGTTTTAGTAAAATACAACCCACCAGAAAGAGGCAACTCTATGAAATCTCTGCATTCTTTGGAGATAGACTACAAATGACAAGATTTGAGGATAAGGAAGAAGAAAAAGGAAAAGGAAAAAAAAAAACAGAGGGAAAAGATATCACTGCAAATAACAATATTTAAAGCTAGTGTGATGACCTCAAATTTTTTATACTCTTCCCATCAAGAGATGGAACCCATTTTGCTTCCTCTGGAACATGGACTGGATTGTGACAAACCTGACCATGATGTAAAGAGGTCCAATCTAGTCAAGGGAGAGTCCAAGTGGAAAAAAAGGTCCTAGTCTTAAAGATGCCCCTGTCATTCAACAGACATGTGAAGGAGTCAGTTAGACACTCCAGGCTTAGTTGCTATCTTACTGCAGTTACATGAGAGATTCCAAATAAGACCAGTGGAAAAATATGGTGGTTGTTGTTTTAAGTCACCAAGTTTGGGGATGGTTTTTTACAGAGCAACAGATAACTGAAATCGGTAAGTAACATCTCTGAAAAACATTTCTTTCTTCCCTTGCATGTACATATAGCTAAAATCATTACAGTAAGTTGATTCAAGAAAACCAAAGACAAATAAATGAAATAAATAACAATACCAAAGACAAATAAGTCATGAGTTCAATATTTCCTTAGAATTTGAAGAATTTTAATGTCTCACCAGTAACCCATTTTATTGCTGATTATTATTTTCCTTACCTTGTATTTTGTTAATTAACCTTGACCTGAGTTTGCAAAAGAAAAAAATTGGGTTAAAGTTTTTGGTAAGAAAAACAGTTTAATAATAGCTTTAATCCATTGGACAATTAGGGAACAAAACAGCTTTAAATTGGAAAAAAAAATTTCTGGCTAGGTCTCAAAAGCTACACTTCCCTGAAGCAATATAACCTTTTCTTTGAAAATATACTCTATTATTGCCTTTGCATACTGTGAAAGGTAAATTACTTTCAGATTTTCACTAGAGAGGAAAAATACCATGTAATTTTCTTCTTCAGTGACCCTGAGTAGGATCATGTACTGAGAAGTTGGACTAAGAAATTTCTTTGGTATATGATCATACTCGAGAATGCTCTTTGTTATTTTGCTTCCTATAGATCTGGGCCCTATACATTTCTCTGCTTCAGGCTTTAAGAGCTCCTAAATAATCTCTATGTGTCTAATATCTTTAGTACAGATCTGAATCTGTGACCTTGGTTGATTATATAATTTAATTCATGTGTCTTTTCTTTTAAACTCAACATTCTCTTCCAGGAATTCATAAAACTTGAAAATATATGCCTGAGTAAAACAAAACTCAACTGAAATCTAAAAAGGTCTATAATATTTACATTAGTATGTATTCATAGTACTTCTGATGTAGCACTATTATATCACTGAATATTTCTTGATTAAGACAGAGCAGAACTCATGGTGATATCACTGAGTAGATCCAGTGTTACTCTTCATTTAGCAAATGGATATAGAAGTATTCCTGCTTATGTCCTCAGTTACTCTTTCAGTATTTTTTCTATCTAGTTCTTTCTCTGTCACCATGTTGTCTGAAGAGAACCCAACCTACCAGCAAGATGTTCTAGATCAGCTCAATGCCTTATCAGTATATTGCATGGCTCGCTGCCCACACAAGCTCTTCTGTCTGATCTGGCTCTTTCCAGAGCTTTATAAGGTCCGTAAAAGAGAATGTGGTGTGTGCTCTCTCTCACAGGCTTTTCCTGCTAGCCAATTTCATACATAAGAAACAGAAGCTCAGAGAAATTTAGTAATGTCCCAATATCAGAAAGCTAGTATTTGACAGACTAGGGATTTGAACCAGGGCCTACTTGACTCTAAACTCCATTCGGCACTTTAAATATTAGCCAGTAACAAACATATCACTTTCCCTATTCTGGCATGGAGCCCCAAAACATGAATGTTTGAACTATTGACTCTCTAAATCCATATTTGGCTTCAAGTATACATTTACCTGAGGGCTTAGGAAAATTAGAATTCATCACTATCTCTTGCAACCATGATGGTCTTGAATAATACAATGATATAATCATGATATTGAAGGCTTGGGACAATGAAAAATGTATTCTTAATGAGGCAGTTAGAGAAGTCTGCCGTAGTGAATAATGTTTTTAGAGTTAAACTGTAGATTGGATAGCAGTTGGAACTAGAGAATAACCAAGACATTTTTGGAAGGTCTTATTTTCAGCACCTTGGCAACCTCAAAGCTTCATAATAACAAAGATTTTGTTATTGTGAAAAATGATGTTTTTTTGCACACTTTCTACCTTTTAAGAGCTACATGTATATTTTTCAAGTAATTCTCTATGGGCATGAAAAAAAATCCTCCTAAATCGAATTGTGTTTGCTCGCAGCTTTTGTCTTTGTTGCTTATATTTGTTTAATAATTTTTATGTAAAATTCATGCTTTAAAATCCTTTTCCTGTACTTGTCCACATTATGTACATCCTAAAGTTGGAAAAATGGAAGCAGTATGTAATTCAGAATATCTGAGTTTCAGAGTCAGGGAGCAAACAATTTGTTTCTTACCTAAGGATTACCAGTTCAGTTCTTTATGTATCATCATATTTAGAATTTGTCTTTTTATTGAAAGTCAAGTAATTTGGGCTTTGAGATATTTGTTAGCTCATACAACAATCTATAAATTATAAGTGAGAGAGGTCAGATTTCAAAGTTTGCTCATGTGTTGATGATTGGCAAGAATGAGGACTTGGCTTCAATTCCATGTTGCTTTTATTCTTATTTACTCCAAAAGTAGCTAATAAGGAGAACAAAGAATTTATACAGGGTAAAGATGTAAGTGAGCAGGCGTGAGCCTCATTTCTTCCTTTGTGTTCCCATGGGAACACATCCTGTGCTGCTGGTCTTGGCAGCCTGGATGAAGGGAGATGTCCAGAAGGTCAGATGAGTTTAGCACTACTCTTCACTATATCCCGGGCATATTCACATCCAGAAATCACTGATAAAGCTATCAACCTACTACTCAGCATGCTACCCAGGCTGCATACCCAGACTCCAAGACTTGAAATGTTTGCCATGTCAGCACTGGGCAATCTCCTCTTCCCTGCCATCTATACCTTTGGACCCAAGAATGCTCTTACGTCACTGATGACTCTTAACAGACAGATATAACCAAGGCATTCCATTACTAGCATCTAGTTATTGCTCCTTCCTCAGATACCAATTCTCAAGAAAAAGTAGTAAAAATGGATCACTATAGAGTATGTCAATTTTATTTATTTTTGCCTTTGTTTCCCTTGCCTTTGGAACCAGATTCAAAGCATCATCACTAAGGTCAATGTCAAAGAGCTTACCTCCTATGTTTTCTTCTGGGAATTTTATGGTCTCAGGTCTTACATTCAAGTCTTTAATTCACTTTGAGTTAATTTTTGTATATGGTGTAAGATAGTGATCCAGTTTCATTCTTTTACATGTCCATTTTTCCCAATACCATTCATTGAAGACACTGTCTTCCCCATTTTACATTCTTGGCTCCTTTGTTGTAAATTAGTTTGCTATGTAAGGCTGGATTTACTTCTGGGTTCTTTCTTCTGTTCATTTGATCTATGGGTATGTTTTTATGCCAATACCCACACTATTTTCATCACTAAAGCTTTGTGGTATAGTTTGAAATTTGGGAGCATGATGCCTCCAGTTTTATTCTTCTTTCTAAAGCTTAGTTTTTGGCTTTTGGTTTTTGTAGTTCCATACAAATATTATAATTACTTGTTCTAGTCTGTGAAAACTGCCATTGGGATTTTGATAGGGAATGCATTTAATTTGTAAATTGCTTTGCGTAGTTTGGACATTCTAACAATGTTGGTTCTTCTAATCCATGAGCACAAGATATATTTCCATTTATTTGTCTTTGATTTTTTTTATCACTGTCTCATAGTTTTCAAACTAAAAAGTTCATCACAGCAAAGGAAACCAATAAAATGAAAAGACAATCTACTGAATGAGAGAAGATATTTGCAAACCAAATATCCAGTAAGGGGTTAATATTTGCAAATATGAAGAACTCATACAGCTCAACAACAGCAACTAAACAAACAGCCCAATTAAAAAATGGGCAGAGGATCTGAACAAGCCTGATAAGAAAATAAAGACGATAGACAAAGAAAAAGACACATAGACAAAGAAGACATACAAATGGCCAACAGGCATATGGAAAGAAGTCCAACATCACTAATTATCAGGGAAACACAAATCAAAACCATAATAAGCTATCACCTCACACTTGTTTGAACAGCTATTATCAAAAAGACAGAAATTACAAGTGTTGGAGAGCATATGGAGAAAAGGGAACTTAAATTGGTGCTGCCACTATGGAAAACTGGATGGAGACTCTTCAAAAAATTAAGAATACTACTACCATATGGTCCAACTATTCACTTCTGGGTATTTACACAAAAAATACAAAAATGCTAACTCAAAAAATATACATACCCCTATGCTCATTGCAACCTTAATTACAAGAGCCAAGATATGGAAACAACCAAGTGTCCATCAGTGGATGAATGGATAAAGAAGATGCGGTATGCATGTATGTGTGTGGTATATATATATGTATAGATATAATGGAATACCACTCACTCATAAAAAAAAAAAAAAAAGAATCTTGCCATTTGCAACAATATGGATGGACCTTGATGGTATCCTGCTAAGTAAAACAAGTCAAACAGAAAGAAAAACGGTATATGATTTCACTTCCATGTGGAATCTAAAAAAAGCAACCACCGAAAAACATCCCAAAACAAATACAAACTCACAGACACAGAGGCTAGATTGATGGTTATCAGAATGATGGGACTGGAGGTTGGACAAAATGGGTGAAAGAGTGCAAGTGGATGATGATGATGGTGGTGGAAACTAGACTTGTTATGGTGATCACTTTGGAGTGTATTTGAATATCAAATTATAATGCCATGTATCCAAAACTTATGTAATGTTATATACCAATTTTACTTCAATTAAAAAATAGAGTATGTCAGTTTTCTCTTAAATATTCTGCATTTTGCACCATCCCTAATTTCTTTAGCTTGTTGGTGTGAAGGGAAATCTAAGATTTGATTCCAGAATTCATCAAATAAAGCAACAGATATCACCCTATATTCCACTTCATTTGAGTAGAATGTTGTTGTTTCTTTAACCATGAGGTGAAACTGCCTTTCATCCATAGAAGAATGGAAAGGCATAATGATGTCTCTGCTCAAGACTTAACGGTAATATTTTTAGTAGTAACTACAAAACGGATCACAGTCCAAAAGATGAAAATGTTCAGAAAGCATTGTTTTAGATATATGCTATATTCCAAACAGAAGGCTCATTTGTCTGGCTTAGGGACAAGGCTCAGTATTGAGTTCCCATCGAAAGGAACTGTGCCAAAAACTGAGATTTGAGACTCATAAATCACAGGAAGCTAATGTATTTAGACTGAAATCCTATCTCACAGGGCTGAGGGGTTCTGAATAGGCTAATCCAGCAAAGCAATTTTCATAAATACCAGTGGTTTCATCTCAATTTTTCTATCTTTATGTGAGTTTGAAGCAATGTCAAATTGGATCTAAATGAAACTGGGTATTAAAACATGAAATGTAAAAGTTTTACCAAAAATGACTTAAAGAGTTGATGGAATAAAGAGAAATTTGATGTTCAGTTATATCTTTGAGATGTCCTAAAAAATAGATAATTATCTCTGAACCACCAAGCACGGAACCTAGCCTAAAAGAACATAATGGAAATAAACACATTTCTAAAATTGTTCATCTGCATATTTGCAATCTCACAAAAATTTTGATTGATAATAAACACAAATTCTGTTTTGCGAATGAGAACAGAGTAACCGTTCTAGCTTGAATAAGGAAGGTGTATGACCCACCACGATCACGGTGAAACTAGTGGTGAGCGGGCATGCTTTGATTATGATAGGTAATAAAAATAATGCCTAGTTTACTCCCAGGACCTAAAACAAGTAAGAAAACTTACCTAATGAAAAGAAGTTAACTGGTTTACTGAGACAATTATTATTATTATTATTATTATTATTATTATTTTAAAGATTTTATTTATTTGACAGAGAGAAACACAGCCAGAGAGGGAACACAAGCAGGGGGAGCAAGAGAGGGAGAAGCAGGCTTTTCGGCAAGCAGGGAGCCCGGCGAGCAGGGAGCCCGATGTGGGGCTCAATCCCAGGTCTCTGGGATCATGATCGGAGCCGAAGGCAGTCGCTTAACCAACTGAGCCACCCAGGTGCCCCTACTGAGACAATTATTATGGCTACAAAAATTGAACTCTATGTGGGACTAGATAGTATAATATATTAGTTATTGGCAAATGTTTTTGTTCTTGAATTAACTCTAGAATAAACAAACACAGGTTTAAAACTCAATTCAGGGGCACCTGGGTGGCTCAATGGGTTAAAGCCTCTGCCTTCGGCTCAGGTCATGATCTCAAGGTCCTGGGATTGAGCTCCACGTCAGGCTCTCTGCTCAGTGGGGAGCCTGCTTCCCCTTTTCTCTCTACCTGCCTCTTTGCCTACTTGTGATCTATGTCTCTGTCAAATAAATAAATAAAATCTTTAAAAAAATAAATAAAACTCAATTCAGTGATTTATAGCTATGTGATCATGAACTCTCTCTGCGCCCATATTTCTGCTTAGATATATAAAAAAAGCATTAAAATCTGTGGTGTTCTGTAAGGAGCACATCAGATAAACTATTAAAGGCCTAAATCAGTGCCTGGTCCATTAGAGATGCTCCTTACATAAAGCTATTATTATTTTTCTACTATTTTATTTCCGTCTTGCAGCATTAGAGACAACACAAAGAAAGAGAAAGACCGGGTGGCCTGGGTGGCTCAGGTGGTTAAGCAACTGCCTTCCGCTCAGGTCATGATGCTGGAGTCCTGCAATCAAGTCTCACTCTGATCTCTCCTCTCTCACGCTCCCTTGTCTCTCATTCTCTCTCTCTCTCTCTCTCTCAAAAAAAAAAAAAAAATTAATAAAATCCTTTAAAAAAATGAAAGAAAGAAATAGACTGATAAATGGTGTTCAGGTCAACAGAGTTTTATTATTTTATCCCCATCTTTGAAAAAATAGCATTGAATGATTCCCTATGGAATCTGCAAGAGCCTAAAAATGAAACTTCAGAAACCCTTACCCAGGTTTCCCGACATAGCTCCTGCACCCTGACACCCTGCATACCTATTTCAAAAATGCTACCTTTACAGGTTTCTACAGTAACCTGGACCTTGGGAAATGTCCTCTTGATCTTTTCTGTATTCACACATTCCCCGCAGATCAGTCACTCTCACCAAAACAAAAGCAGTTTCAATGGGCTCTCCGCCAAACATATGAGCAAGTAGGACTTCCTTTCTGAGTGTGAGAACGGCAGGTAAGCCAGTCAAACTGCAGCTCATGGGCCTGCAGGATGGTTCTGGATTTTCTACTACAAACATCCCTTTTCCTATAATTATCATTGAGGGTATCACTAAGCTTCATCTCAGTTTCAGGGCTCAAAATAAAATATTCAGCTATTGAAATCATGCTGGTGACAACTTGGTAGAAAACATAGTTAAAATACAGTGCAAATGTAGCCACTCAGCCTATGGTATCCTGGTAAAGTGCTACAGACTTAAAGAAATCTTGCAGAGTTCAGGCTGTGTGCTAGTATCTTTTATGGTAATAAATTAATTCTTGAGGTTAGGCTACGTGCAAGTTGCTATGTTCCACACCACTGGTCATCCCTGAGTGAACTGTGAATTATAACAAACTATATACTGGAGTCAAATTGTTAGGACTCAAATCTGCATCTACTGCATGAAACTTCAGGTAAGAACTTGCTTTTTCCAATCTGTTTTATCATATATAAAATCAACATATTAATAGTACTGGTCCCAAAGGATAGAGTTCTGGTCTCTCTTCTGAGAACCCTAATCCCATCATGACCTATCTAAAACTACTATCTCCCAAAGGCTCCACCTCCAAGTACCATCACATTGGGGATTAGGGTTTTGGCATATGAATTTTGGAGGAACATTTAGGTCATAATATGTATGCTGAAAAGTCAATTTGCTCTCAATTGTTTCTATGGCAGCTTTTGGGCTGCAGAAGAATAAAATGATCAAGCTAGGGATCCATCATTTCCTTGAAATGCTAAGCATGAGGAAATATGCAAATAAAATAAGGGTAGATATGAAGACAAAAAGTGCCAGGAAGAAATGGAGAAGAAAGCAAAGGAGATAGGAGATGTTTGCATGTTAAGAAACACAGTAGTCTTCAATATGACTTGCTAGCTAAAAGCTCAGACTTAAAGAGTGCTTTCAAGAAGACACCCCACAGAATTCTTCCCATCCATTAAATGGAATTCATTACCTCAGTATCAGATAATTATATTTGGATATTTATAAAGATACATCTGTAACAGTCAAATTAAATACAATCGACCTAAGTCTGACAGATTCCAGAAAGTTTTGCCTTTCTCTTTTCACCATATCTGATCTGCTGAAAATGCTCTCACATCAGGATTATTATATTTCGGCAAGGCTGTCAGTCCTTTTAAAGGTACTGTGTTTCAACCACTAATTTTAGCAAAAGCTATACTCACACCCAGGCTCTGTATCTATTAGCCCTGTGACTAGAGATAGTGCACTGAACGGTACATGCTTTAACTCATCTGCATAATGAGGTTATGGATACCTATCTCAAAGGACTGTGAGAATTTATCAAAGTCTATGAATATGAAATAATGTGCAAACTCTAAAGTTACGCCCATTGCTAAGGACAAATGCCCCTGGAATAGGTGATACTTTGAACTGCTCCCATTCTTTTATGTAGAGGCAATAGATAAGGTAGATTGGTAGATTCTTCCACGAGAGTAGGTTTTCCCTATACATGGCAGCTTGAGCAGGAAGGATTGAGGATGTTAACAAGGGCAAACCAGGACAAAAGACCTCATTGTAAAAACATATTCCACCGGTTCAGAATTGTGTGTTGGTAAAAGTATACTTTTCCTGGGGGCATGGATTCTTATGATAGGGAGAGAAGAAAAAAGGGAGCAGAAAAAAATTAGATGTGGTTGAAGTCAAGACAGGTCAAGGCATCAGTAGATTTGGAGGAGGACAGATCTCCCATTAGAATAACATTTTCAAGGCACATGGTCACCTATGTTTACATCACCAAATACATCAAGGGAAACTCATGGGTTGTTTCCATTCCTACCTAACGAAGTTAATCAAGGCCCATTTGGGCTCTATCTTTTGGAAACGCTAAAAAATAATGTGGCCCAGTGTGAACATTTTTGTCCTCCTCAGAACCAGAAAACATGATTGTTCTTGCTTCTATTACAATCCACATGAAGTTTTTCATCCTTGAAATGACTTTGAGTCATTTGTTCATTTTATTAGTTTTCAAATATATTAATTGAGTTTATTGTTTTTTTTTAGAATATACTTATTGAATTAGTAATGAGTAGAAACATTCTATAGTCTGGGATACAATTTTTAAAGTCACTTTGGGTCATGGTAAAAGCTGTACAAATCTTACTACTCATGGAGCTTTTCTCTTTTGTTTTCTGTTTATTTAAGCTACAGAATTAATCGCTTCTTGCATAGCACTCATGACCATAGAGCATTAGGGTCTCCAGCTTAAAATTTTTTTATTGGTTGAGAGGTTAGACTGGAATAATTGAGATATTTTTTAAAAGCTATGAAATTGCAGAAATTGCTATATATCACAAAAGGAGGTAGGAAGTGGAAAATGAAGAGATAACAGAGATGATGGAATAAGTTTCAGGAATTTTAGGCATTCCCAGAATCATCACATATGAGAGTGAACAGGTGATACCAAGTATCATCCCCATCCACCAAAGGAAGTTGATAATACTAGTCCTTATACATAGTAACATTCTATTCAAGACCTCACTGCATTATCACAAGCATTTACTAAGACTCCTTCTGGCATAATCCAAAGCACTTTAAGATAGTTGGACACAACTTCTCAAAACAGTCAAGTTGCTGGTTGAAAATACAAACCAATGGAAAACATTCATGATCATGGATGGATATATAGAGGGGAGTTAAGTTATAGGAGATATACTTTTTTTTAATGAGCCAAAATTTACTTTGAATGAACTTGCATTGAGATTTAATGTTAAGAAAGATCAGTGTCCTCATGAGGAAGATGAATACACAAGGGAATCCCCAGCCACAAAATAATAGCATCCAAAAGGAATGTTAGTTTTTTGGAAAGACCTGACAGTTATTTCAATCAAAGCAAAGATACTAGGATGAAATAAGTAGTCGTCTCCCTTCTGATGTTAAATATTTAAGATGGGAGCTAGGAAGTGGAAACAGGAATTTGAGAAGGAAGAAAGTTTCTATTACTTAGAATATTAAGGAACTTTGTATTAGCAAAGGCAGTTTAAACATAGACATTTTTAAAGCCTAGCAAGATGAGCAGAGAGAGGCATTGAATCTCACTGCACAGATAGAAGAGGCTAGAGCTTGTGAAAGCCCAATACAAAGTGGTCATTGCCTCTTAAGAAGATTCACCTGCTCTTCAGAGGTTGGGGTGGGAAGACGGTAAGGGCTACAGTGCAACAACACCCTGTGAAAGAAACTGGTTTCTGAGGTGACTCAACATGGCCATTGGAGAGTGTCAGGACATGGAAACAGACTTGACGAACGGACTTGGAAAAGTGTCAGACTGTTATAACTGATTTAAAGTAAAAATTACATACTGGGGGCTCCTGGGTGGCTCAGAGGGTTGAGCCTCTGCCTTCGGCTCAGGTCACAATCTCAGGGTCCTGGGATATAGGTCCACATTGGGCTCTCTGCTCAGCAGGGGGCCTGCTTCTCTCCCCTGCTGCCCCCCCTGCCTCTCTGCCTACTTGTGATCTCTCTGTCTCTCTCTGTCAAATAAATAAAATCTTAAAACAAAAATTTACATATTGAATGCGCTTACCAAAAAAGGGGACCTTCACTGCACTTTATTATGTGTTATAAAACCTACTACTGTCTGTTTTTTAAGACTCTCCATAGGATAGCATGATCACAGGCTTATGATAAAATGTTTTTGTGGAATGATACAATTGTAATATCTCTTGGTCAGTTGGGAACAAACATAAAAAATAGTCACCAACATTACCTCAAGAAAACAGAGGGTGAAGTCTGAGTGAAGAGGGACTTTTACTTTTTATCTTTTAGAACTTTGTGCTTTTTTTAATCCTAAGTATAAATTTGTTATAAGCTAGTTAATTAGAAAACAAGGTTATTTATGTAATAGGTTTTTAGTTTTGGTGCAACTTACACACATATTTCCCTAAGACAGAAAAATATTAATATGCATATTAATGGGATATAGACAATGCAACACAATGCTGAAAATTACCTGTGAGTAGCATGTTACTGGGGTTTTGTGGATTTTTTCCATGTAAATTCCTGCATTTTCCAAGTTCTTTAAAATAAACCTTTACTATTTTTATAATCAAAGAAAGCAGAAGCTATTTTTGTTATAAAAGAAAGCTCTTTTTTTTAAAACACCCTATTGAGGTATGATCAAAATACAAAAAAGCTGTATTTATGAAATGTACACAATTTCATGAGTTTGAAGATATATATCCATCACCTCCAAAAGTTTTCACCCATCCTTAAAAGAAAGTTCGTTTGTCATTTATTCTAATTAGCAATTATTTTAAAAATTCCCATTAATCAATTAAATACATCCCATGGTTGAATATATTTTGATGTCATACCAGGAGAAAAATATTTTGATTTTAGATCAACAGCAGAATAGTCTATGAAATAAAAGACGGATTTACAATAAATGGTGCTGGGAAAATTGGACAGCTATGTATAGAAGAATGCAACTAGACCATTCGCTTACACCACACACAAAGGCAAACTCAAAATGGATGAAAGACCTCAACATGAGGCAGGAATCCATCAAAATCCTGGAAGAGAACATAGGCAGTAACCTCTCTGACATCGGCCACAGCAACTTCTTTCAAGACACGTCTCCAAAGGCAAAGGAGACAAAAGCGAAAATGAACTTCTGGGACTTCATCAAAATAAAAAGCTTCTGTACAGCAAAGGAAACAGTCAACAAAACAAAGAGGCAACCCACAGAATGGGAGAAGATATTTGCAAATGACACTACAGACAAAG
>PITA01031479.1:0-15158 GCA_004023965.1 Spilogale gracilis
TTTTTTTTTTTTAAAGATTTTATTTATTTGACAGAGAGAAACACAGCCAGAGAAGGAACACAAGCAGGGGGAGCGAGAGAGGGAGAAGCAGGTTTCCTGCGGAGCAGGGAGCCCGATGTGGGACTCGATCCCGGGTCTCCAGGATCTTGACCTGAGCCGAAGGCAGTCCTTAACCAACTGAGCCACCCAGGCGCCCCTAAAATATCTAGTTTCAACCAAAAAGACATACTACATGACATGCAAAGAGGAAAGTCTGGTTCATGCACATTTAGAAAGCATGCAACAGAAACTATTCCTGAGGAAGTCCAGGAAATTCTTCACTGGACTTAAAAGTCAAAGACTTTAAGTCAGCTATTAGAAATATGTTCAAAGAAATAAAGAAAACCCATGTCTAAAGAAGTAACAGAGACAATGAGAATACAACCTTATCAAATAAATATCAATAAAAATTATATAAAAAAAGAATCTCTGGCTTTAAAAACTATAAAAAAGTGTAATAAGCAAAATAAGATATTCACTAGAGAAATGCAACAGATGAGTTAAGTTGGAAAAAGAAAAAATTCAGCAAACCTGAAGACAAGTTAACTGAAATTCTCCATCTGAGAACAGAAAAAAAAAAAATTAACAGAGCCTCAGAAATATATGGATGGAATACTACCAAGTGTACCAATATATGTATAAGAGAAGAAAGGAGTAGAGAAAAGGTAGAAAAGAATATCTGAAGAAATAATAGGCAAAATGTTCCTAAACTTGATGAAAAACATTAACCTGCACATCTAAAAAGTTCAACAAAGACCAGAGATCTACACATGACATATCATAGTCTAACTGTCAAAAGCCAAAGACAGAATCTTCAAAGAAGCAAGAGAAAAGTGACTTATCATGCACAAGGGAGCCTCAGTGATATTAACTAAGTTTTCCTCAGAAACCACAGAAGCCAGAAGGCAGAAGCATGATATAATCAAAGTATAAAAAGAAAAATACTATCATCAAGAATTCTATACCCTGAAAAATAATCTTTCAAAATTAAAGAGATAACTATTGCACAACTCTGTGAATACACTTAAAAACCAATGAACTACTGTATACTTCAAATGGGTAAATCACATGGTATATAAATTACATCTCAATAAAGCTGTTATATTAAAAAAGGAAAGAGAAATCAAAATACTCCAGATAAACAAAAACTCACTGAGAAAATGTTACTCACAGACTTGCCTAAAAGAAACACTAAAGAAAGTCCTGGGCACCTGGGTGGCTATGGGTTAAAGTCTCTGCCTTTGGCTCAGGTCATGATCTCAGGGTCCCGGTATTGAGGCCCGCATCAGGCTCTCTGCTCAGCAGGGAACCAGCTTCCTCCTCTCTCTCTGCCTTTCTGCCTACTTGTGATCTCTCTCTGTCAAATAAATAAATAAAAATCTTAAAAAAAAAAAAGTCCTTCAGCTTAAATGAAAAGATACTAGACAGTAACTTAAATCCACAAGCAGTAGCCACAAGCATCAGTAAAGAGAACACACACAAATACAAAAGATAGTATAATGGTATCTTTTCCATCTGATTTAAAAAATAACTTAATAAAGCAATAATTACAAAGCTACACTGATAAGCTTGTGATATACACAGATTTACCTGATATGATAATAGCAGGAGATGAGGAAACAGTTACAATGGAGCAAAATTTGTGTATACTGTTGAAACTAGATTACTATTAAACAAAAGTTTATTAAGATGTTAATTATAATCCCCAGGGAATCACTTAAGAAAAAAAGAAAACCCAAAAAACTCAGGGAACCTGGGTGGCTCCATTAGTTAAGCATCCAGCTCAGATCATGATCTCCCAGTGTTCTGGGATTGAGCTGTGCATCAGGCTCTCTGCGTGGCAGGGAGACTGCTTCTCCCTCTCCCTCTGCCCGCCACTCTCCCTGCTTGTGTACATGCTCTCTCACTCTCTCTTGAATAAATAAAATCTTACACACACACACACACACACACACACACACACACACACACACACAGTAAAAGAAATGACAAAGATTCCAGTCATATGAAATGCCGAAAATAAGCAAATTTTTAAAAAGAGAAAGTAAATTAGTGATTACCTAGAGGCGAAATGGTGTGTGGTTAGAGAGTTAACAGCTAAGGGATATGGAGTTTTCTTCTTGGAGTGATGAAAATATCTTTAAATTGATTGTGGTGTTAGTTACACAACTCTCTGAGTATACTAAAAGTTATTGAACTGTACACCTTAAATGGGTTAATTCTATGCATGTAAATCATACCTAAATAAGCTGTTTTTTAAAAGGCAAATTAAAACTAAATTAAATGATAAACTAAAAAATATCTGTATAGATAACTCAAAAATTGGTAGTAACAGAGAAGTAAAAAAGGCAACACATATAGAAAACAAATAGCAAAACGGCAGATGTAAGCCCTACCTTATTATTAATTAATTAAATATAAAAGGATTAAACACTCTAATCACAGGTCAGAGATTGGCAGAATGCATTTTAAAAGAAACTTGACCCAACTGCACACTTTTTGCAAGAGACATAATTTAGATTCAAAGACAAAAACGGGTTAAAAGTTAAAGAACAGGAAAATATCATTCTAACAATAACCAAAAGAGCTGGAATAGCTGCAATAATCAAAAACTGTTAGTAAAGAGGGAGGGGGAAGATGGCAGAGAAGTAGGAGACCCTGTTTCAACTGGTCCTCTGAAGTAGGCTAAATATCTACCAGAACACTCCAAACACCCATGAAATCAGCCTGAGATGTAAGATTATACACTTCTGGATCTCTACAGGGGCAGAAGATCAATCAGTGGAGAGGTAAAGCAGAGTGGGAACAGTGGGACTGATTTTGAAGGATAAACAGAAGGGGGAGGGAGACACCAGAAGCAACCCACTGGAAAGTCATACCCCAATACAAAAGTGCCCTGTGCTTGGGGACCAGCATCAACTTGGAGTCCGCTTAAAAGCACTCAAAACAAAACAAAACAAAGGGTCTTAAGGGGCAACTGGTGGAATCAGGTTGCCATGGACACGGACCTAAGCCCATGGTCCCGAGAGGGTCACAGCCAGCCGGCGCCCACCTGTGCCTGAAAAAGCCTGACTCGGGCTCCTGCCAGAGGCCCCTTGGCCCACAGCCTCCTGCATGACCTGCACTAGAGCTGGGTCTGAGTGCACCCAGCATGGGTGTGGGCTCTGGCAGTAGTTCATCAATTGCAGGCTCATCCAAACCCACATCACTTGCAGTTTCTGTGACAAAGGGGTGCAAAGACAAGCGGTGGCCTCTGGCAACCACTGTAGCAGTGATTGGGGATGCGTACTACCTCTGAGAGGTTGCGGTGTCCAGGGGAGTTTGTAGAAGGGGAGTCTATATGTGCTGAACCATCCAGATGGGAGCAGACTAAGGTTTCTCTTTCAGATAGAGGTCTGGGTGAGGACAATTTATGTTGCTCTGACTGCCAAAAGCCACAAAAAGCCATGAAAGAACAAAAACCTCTAGAGAACAAAAGCCTAAAAAACCAGTTTCCACAGAGCCCAGCTCCTTGATAAGGGGCAGGGCCACTCAGCCCAAACAAGTTGACTGAAAACAACAGGGCAGACCCCTCCCCCAGAAGACAAGCCAAAACAAGAGGACAACCACCAAAGGGTCTCCATAAAGCTGTAAAACCCCAATATGAGGGAAAAATAATATATTAAGCTCCCAGTACTGCCCTAAAACCTGTGTATTTAATAGATACAGCTTTTCTTTTCATTTTTTTTAAATTTGTTCTCATAATTCTTGTTTTTATTTTTTAACCTACTTAACTTGTATTACAACTTGAAGTTTAATACATTCCATAACTTTTTAATTGAATCTTTTTCATACATATACCTATGTTTCTTTTTGTTTGTTTAATATACATATAGATATAAACTTCAAGATAATCCCTTTTCCTTATTCAGTACTACCCTTATATATAAACCAGTTTTAATTTCCCTATATCTCTGGAAATTTGAGTCCTTTAACAATGATAACAAGACACAACCAGGAAGAACTGACATACCTTCCTCGCCCTCTTCAAGGGTTTATAACCACGTATCCATCTTATTCTTCTGTCAGTGTTTCTGTGTACTTGGTTTTGTCTTTGTACTATATAATCTTATTCTTGGGGGTCGTTTGGGCTAGGTATTGTTTTTGTCTTTTACTTTTGTCAGTCTTTTTATTTGTTTTTGTTTTTGTGCCATATAAATCCTAACTGTGGGGCCCATTTTGGCTAGGTTTTTTTTCTTTCATTTTTTCTCTTTCTCTCTCTCTTCTCCCCTTCTTTCTGGTGGTGAATTTTGATTGCTCTGAATCCTTCCAACAGGCATCGTGCCTGGATCGTGATTGATATATTCAGCTATACATGCCCTCAACAACCTCTCACCAAAAATGACTTGGAGGAGGAACACCCAACAGAGGAAAAATTTAGAGACTGTGATTTCTGCCACAGAACTAGTGGATATGGACATAAACAATATGTCAGAAATGGAATTCAGGATAGTGATTATCCAGGCAATGACCAAGTTGAAAAAGACCATTAGTGGCAACATAGAATCTCTAAGGGCGGAAGTGAGAGCTGATGTGGCAGAGGTTAAAAATGCTATCAATGAGATCTAATCTAATCTAAATACTCTAACAGCTAGGATAAGTGAAGCAGAAGATTGAATTAGTGATCTAGAAGACTGACAGAAAAGAAGGAGCAAGAGAAGGCTTGGAATAAACAGCTTAAAAGTCATGAAAATAGAATTAGGGAAATAAATAATACCATGAAATATTCTAATATCAGAATTATTGGGATCCCAGAGTGGGTGGAGAGAGAGAGAGAAGACCAGAAGATATAGTTGAACAAATCCATAATTCCCTAAATTTCCTTAATCTGGGGAATGGAACAAATTCATGTCCTCGAGGCAGAGAGGACACCCAAGATCAACAAAGCTAGAAAAATCTCCAGGCACATAATTCTGAAGTTCACGAATCATAAAATCAAACAATATGTCTTAAGGGCAGCTAGGGGTAAAAGATCCCTTATGTACGAGGGAGGACCATCAGAATAACACCAAACCTGCCCACGAAACCTGGCAAGCCAGAAAACAGCTGGCAAGATATATTCAGCGTACTAAATGAAAAAATTGCAGGCAAGAATACTTTATCCAGCAAGTCTCACATTCAAAATGGAGAGATAAAGAGCTTCCAAGACTACCAAGGTTTAAAAGATTATGTGACCACCAAGCTGGCACTACAAGAAATATTAAGGGGGAGTTCTATAAAAGAGGAAAGAACCCAAGAGTGACAGAGAATAGAAATTTACATATGCAATCTATAGAAACAAGGACTTCACAGATAACATGATGTCAACAAAAACATCTTTCAATAATCACTCTCAATGTGAACAGCCTAAATGTTCCCATAAAATGGCACAGGGTTGGAGACTGGATAAAACAACAGGACCCATCCATATGCAGTCTACAAGAGATGCATTTTGAACCTAAACATACATCCACTGCAAGTGAAGGGATGGACAACCATATTTTGTGCCAGTGGGCCTCAATAGAAAGCTGAGGTAGTGATTCTTATATCAAATAAATTAGATTTGGAGCTAAAAGACTGTAGTCAGAGATACAGAAGGATATTATTACATCATTCTTAAAGGGTCTATCCACCAAGAAGATCTAACAATTATAAATATTTATGCCTCTGACATGGGAGCAGCCAACTATATAAGCCAACTGTTAAGCAAAATAGTCATATTGCTATGAATACATTAACTGTAGAGAAACTTAAAAGGTCACTCTCAGCAACAGACAGATCATCTAAAAAGAAAATCAACAAAGAAACAAAAGCTTTGAATGACCCATTAGATCAGATGGACCTCATAGATATATTCAGAACATTCTACCCTAAAACAATAGAACACTCATTCTTCACAAGTGCACATGAAACTTTCTCCAGAAAAGACCACATACTGTGTCACAAATCAGGGCTCAACGGATACCAAAAGATTGAGATTATTCCCTGCATATTCTCTGACCACAATGCCTTGAAACTGGAACTCAACCACAAGAAAAAGTTCGGAAGGAATTCAAACACTTGGAAGCTAAAGACTATCCTGCTCAAGAATCTGTGGATCAACCAGGAAATAAAAGAACTTCAGAAACCAATGAGAATAAAGACACACTACTGGTCCAAAACCTATGGGATATGACAAAGGTGGTCCTAAGGGGGAAATATATAGCCATCCAAGCCTCACTCAAAAAAATTGAAAAATCCCGAATACACCATTTCTCTTTACACCTTAAAGAATTGGAAAATCAACAACAAATTAAGCCAATCCCACACATAAGAAGGGAAATAATTAGAGCAGGGATCAATGAATTAGAAACTAAAGATATAGTAGAATAGATCAACGAAACAAGAACCTTTTCTTCAAAAGAATTAATAAGATTGAAAAACCCGACTCTACCCCAAAACTACTACAACTCATGTACCAATTCAGTAATGTGGCAGAATACAAAATCAATGCACAGAAATCAGTTGCTTTCTTATACACTAACAATGAAAATATAGAAAGGGAAATTAGAGAATTCTTTCCATTTACTATAGCATCAAAAACCATAAAATACCTTGGAATAAACCTAACCAAAGAGGTAAAGGATCTGTACTCAAGGAACTACAGAACACTCATGAAAGAAACTGAAGAAACAAAAAAATGGAAAAGCATTCCATGCTCATGGATCAGAAGAATAAACATTGTTAAAATGTCTTTACTGCCCAGAGCAATAATATACTATCAATGCCATCCCAATCAAAATTCCACCAACATTTTTCCAAGTGCTGGAACAAACATCCTAAAATTTGTATGGAACCAGAAAAGACCCCAAATTGCTAAGGAAGTGTTGAAAAAGAAAAACAAAGCTGGGAGCATCACGCTACCTGATTTCAAGTTTTATTACAAAGCTGTGATCACCAAGACAGCATGGTACTGGCACAAAAACAGACACATAGGCCAATGGAATAGAGTAGAGAGCCCATATTTGAACCCTCAACTCTATGGTCAAATAATCTTCGACAAAGCATGAAAAAATATTCAGTGGATAAAAAACAGTCTCTTCAATAAATGGTGCTGGGAAAATTGGACAGCTACATAGAGAAGAATGAAAATCATTCTCTTATGCCACACACGAAGATAAACTTGAAAGGGATGAAAGACCTCAACATGAGGCAGAAACCTATCAAAATCATGGAGAACATAGGCAGTAACCTCTTTGACAAAAGCCACAGCAACTTCCTTCAAGACTTGTCTCCAAAGGCAAAGGAAACAAAAGCAAAAAATGAACTTTTGGGACTTTGTTAAAATAAAAAGCTTCTGCACAGCAAAGGAAACAGTCAACAAAACAAAGAGGCAACCCACAGAATGAGAGAATATATTTTCAAATAACACTACAGACAAAGGGCTGATATCCAAGACCTATAAAGAACTCCTCAAACTCAACACCCCCCCTAAAAAAGATGATCACATCAAAAAATGAGCAGAAGACATGAACAGACACTTCTCCAAAGAAGACATACAAATGGCTAACAGACAAATGATAAAATGTTCATCATTATTAGCCATCAGGGAAATTCAAATCATAACTACATTGAGATACCACCTTATACCAGTTAGAATGGCTAAAATTAACAGAACAGGAAACAAGTGTTGGAGAGGATGTGAAGAAAGAGGAATCCCTTTACACTGTTGGTGAGAATGCAAGTTGGTGCAGCCGTTTTGGAAAACAGTGTGGAGATTCCTTAAAAACTTAAAAATAGAGCTACCCTATGACCCTGCAATTGCACTGCTGAGTATTTACCCCAAATATACAGATATAGTGAAAAGAAGGGCCACACGTACCCCAATGTTCACAGCAGCAATGGCCACAATTGCCAAACTGTGGAAAGAGCCAAGGTGCCCTTCAAAAGATGAATGGATAAAGAAGATATGGTCCATATATACAATATATACAATATACTACGCCTCCATCAGAAAAGATGAATACCCAACTTTTGTATCAACATGGACAGGTCTGGAGGAGATTATGCTGAATGAAATAAGCCAAGCAGAGAAAGTCAATTATCATATGGTTTCACTTACTTGCGGAGCATAAGGAGTAACATGGAGGACATTAAAAGAAGGAAAGGGAATGTGAACTGGGGTAAATCAGAGAGGGAGACAAAGCAAAGGAGGGGGTTGGGGGAATGGTGAGCTTGGTGGTGGGAATTAAGGAGGGCACATACTGCATGGAGCACTGGGTATGGCACATAAACAATGACTCTTAGAACACTGAAAAAAATAACCTAAATTATTTTTTAAAAATTACTGGTAGAGTTAAAGAATGACATTCCATAATGATTCAACAAGCCAATGGTTAAAAATAAAAATATCAGGAAAAATTTTGGATGTTATCTGTATTTCTGATAAAAGAAAAATTCAGTAGGCTAATGAATAAAACAAGAGTTGTCTAGTTCCAGAAATAACAAGATGCTAAATATGTAAGATCTACTTGGGTTTATTTTTTTTTAATCTACAAACATCAGTTTCTTAAAGAAACACAAAATTACATATTTTTTAAAAGGTTTTCTTTATTTTTTTGACAGAGAGAGAGAGATCACAAATACGCAGAGAGGCAGGCAGAGAAAGAGGGGGAAGCAGGCTTCCCGCTGAGCAGAGAGCCCGATGTGGGCTTTGATCCCAGGACCCTAAGATCATGAGCTGAGCCAAAGGCAGAGGCGTAACCCTCTGAGCCACCCAGGCACCCACAAAATTACATATTTTAACAACAATCAATATAGATTTCAGAATTTAGGGAGAAATAAATGTATTTTCCCTTAACTGAATATAGTCTATTTTAAATAAGACAGCTACCCTTCAGAAATGTTTCAAAATGTAGAAAAGGAGACTAGGAAGATGGCAGAATAGAAGGACCCTAACCTCACCTTGTCCCACTGATAAATCTAATTAACACTCCATCAGCATAACAGCCCAGAAAAGGATCCAAAGACTGTAAGAATAAACTCCACAAGTAAAAGTTGAAAATAGGTCACATCAAAAAGGGTAAGAAGGGCAAAGATGTGGTTTGTGAGCAAAACAGACTGTAGTCGCCCATGACAGGGAGGGAGCCAGTACATAGAGAAAGATGAAAATGGACTATCACACTGGAGAGCCTTCAGGGAAAATATGAATCCCTATAACATTTCCATATGAAAGCAGAAATAGGCTAAATCTTGAGGGTTTTTTTTTAATTTATAATTTTTTTAATCTTCTGAGTTCTTACAACCAGCAGGGACTTCAGTCCTAAAATTTTAAAAATCAGTGGGCTGGGTTCTGGTGGAGTCTGAGGACATTAAGAAACAGAGTCCCTCCCCTTAAAGAAACAGTGTGACAAACAACCCATCAGATAGTGTGGAAGCAACACTTTTAAAAATGCTGGGGAAAATGGGAGGGACAGTGATTTACTCATCTCAGATTATGGCCTGAAGAGGCAGGGATCACTGGGTGATCCCTCCAGGAACAAAGGAGCTGGCTGGCACCATTTCCCTCTTCCAGAACCCAGCATAAACACATGGCCACCTGCAGCAACCAGCACAGCACTGACACTCAGCTACCTAATTTGCTTACACCAAGCCCCTGCCCAACCCCTCCCACCACCCTGCTTCAAGGAATCTGCCCTTTCCAGTCAAGCTCCCCTTTTACCAAACAACTGGTAAAAAACTTTGCCAGCACCACATCTTCCAATCCATACTTTTTATGGACCTCGGCTCAAGCAACAGCAGGTCTCATTTCACAAGCAGACTAGTGCGCACTTTGTTACCTGGCAGGCAACAAAACACTGCCCACAATAGGCATAGAGAGCCTCTGCAGACAACAAAAGTGAAGAAAAAAGAGGCCAGGGATCAACAGCAGGGCATAAGCAACACACAGAGAGCACTTCCTAAAGTACTGGTCCTGGGGGACAAAAAACACTGCATTTCAAGGTACCATAGAACCTCTTCTTCATAAGGCCATTTCCTTCAAGAAAAGGCATAACTGAATTTCCTACCAGAGAAACAGATACAGAGAGACAAAATGTGGATATAAGGACCTACTTAGCCAGAGAACAATGGGGATGTAAATTACCAACACTTAGGACAAGGTGGGAGTGCCCAAATGCCCTTAACCTCCAGGTTCCAGGAGCAATGTAGATGCAAATTAAGAATGGGTGGCCAGTTCCTGGTACTTAGGACCAGGTGGGAGTGCCCAAATGCCCTTAACATCCCGGATCTTGAACAATGGAGATGCAAATTAACTCTAGGCAGCTATGCTACTCTAGTCAGCTTATGGCTCCCAGATTTGCCCCAAAAAAGCTAGCCTGAGAATTTAGGCAGGATCATTCTCTCTTTAGAGATGACCCTGACCCAGTCAGTATAATTCTCGACACTTGGCATGAAATAAAGCTTTGCTTGACCTTCGCTTTTTTATCAGCCTCCTTTCCTTTGGCCATGGACCTTGACAGTGGAGAAAGGAGAATATATTCTAAATGAAGAATAGAATTAAACCACAGTAAAAAACTTGACTGAAATGGATAGAAGTAATATACCTGAGAGAGAATTAAAGTAATAATCATAAAAATACTCACTAGACTTGACAAAAGAGTAAGGGACATCAGTGAAACCCTTAATAAAGAGATAAAAAAGATCCAACCAAAGAAGAAAGCAGAATAAATGAAACTAAAAATACACTAGATGGAATAAAGACCAGATTAAAGGAAACAGAAGTAATTAATAAAGTAGAAGACAGAATAAAAAAATAATCAAACTGAGTAAGTCAAGGAAAAATATTTTGCAAGTTGAGAAGAGTCTTATGGAACTCAGTGACCACAAGTGTAATAACATGCACATGATAGGGATCCCAGAAGAAGAAAGAGGAAGGGGGCAAAAAATTTATTTGAAAAAATACAAGTTGAAAACTTCCCAAATCGTAGGAAGAAAACAGATACCCAGATCCAAGAGGCATGGAAACTAGCCCCCCTCCGCCAAAATCCAAATTAAGGATGTTCACATCAAGACATGTTGTAACTGAAATGGCAAAAAAGTATATAAAAAAATATTTTTTTTCAGATTTTCTTTTAGGGAGAGAGAGCATACACACAAGCACGTGCGCACTCACACATAAGCACACAAGAAGGAACGGGAAGACAGAGAACCCCATAAATCTGCAGATTTTTCAACAGAAATTAACCAGACCAGAAGAAACAGGCATGATATAGTCAAAGTGATAAAAAGAAAGAATCTACAGCCAAGAATACTCTATCCACTGAGGCTATCATTTAGGAAAGAAGGAGAGTGAAAACATTTGTCAATGTCAAAGGACTTTATGATCCCAAAACCAAACCTATAAGATATATGAAAGAGGACGCTTTGAGTGGAAGGACCGTAAGTGGGGAAAATAAAAAGCTAAAAAACACAAAAGTGACAAAAATAGGTAATTCTGTAAAAATCAATCAAGAAACTCATAAAAGTATGTAAAATATGACACCAGAAACCTAAACACATACTCACTATAAATAGATAAGGCTAAACATGGAGGAGAGAAGAGTAAAAATTAGGTTCAAAATGAGGAGCCAATCAACATAATATAGACTGCTCTATGCAGAAGACATTATATACAAACCTAATAGTAACCATAAATCAAAAGCTAGTGAGAGATATATAAAGAAAAAAGAGAAAGGAATCCAAGAATATCACTAAAGAAAACCAAAAACCATCCCTGAAAGAGAACAAAAAAGATCAGAAAAACATGACAAAACAACCATAAAACAAGTATCAAAATTTCAGTAAATATTCATATATCAATAATTATTTTTAATGTAAGTGAACATTCAAAAAACACAGAATGACAAAGTGGATTAAAAAAAAAAAGACCTATGACCTACAAGAGAATCATTTCAGATCTAAAGACACCTGCATACTGAAAGTGAGAGGGTGGAAAAATACTGATCATGCAAATGGGTGTAAAAAGAAACCCAGAGTATGGATGCCTGGGTGGCTCAGTCAGTTAAGCATCTGCCTTCAGTTCAGGTCATAATCCCAGGGTCCCGGGATCAAGCCCCTGCACTGGGCTCCCCCTTCAGCAGGGAGTTTGCTTCTCCCTCTGACCCTACCCCATCTCATGCGCGCACTCGCTCTCTCTCTCTCTCTCTCTCTCACAAGTACATAAATATTTTTTTAAAAAAGCCAGAGTAGCAATCCTTTTAATAGAACAGACTTTAAAACAAAAACTAGAGGGAGTCAAGATGGCAGAAGGCCAGGTGACCACATTTCGGGGAGTTCCCTGAAGAGAGCTGAATTCCAGCAAAAAAACACCACTACAAGACCACCGTGAACACCCATGAAATCAGCCTGAAATGTGGTATTTCCCACTTCTGGACCACCACGAGAGACAAGGAACATCGGCAAAAAGGTAGAAACAAATAAGAGGGTCTGGAGGCTTTCCCCCAGAGACAGGGGACTGGGGGAGGGAGCCCGCAGAGCTGAACCATTGAAAACAAATACCCCAAAACTAAAGTGCTCTGTGAGTGAGGAATAACAGCAGATTACGGCCTGAATCGGGGCTAGACAGAAACGGGAACACAGCCGAGCCCGGGGCAAGGTAAGGAGACTTTTTAAAATTTTTTCCCACGCCCCGCCACCAGGCCCCACACGCCGCCACACCGGAGCCGCCACAGCTGCCGCAAAAGCAGCGGGAGTGGATTCTATTGTTACGCCGCTGCCCTTCTCTCCCGTTTCTCTCCACACCGTGGGCCGCGCACAACCCCCCCCAGGGAAGGCGTTTTACAGACTTGCGTGGGACCGGAGAGGCCCCAGGTCCCAGGGCACAGACAAAGTCGCGCGATCCAAAAGGAGTTGTGGCTTTGAGGTGCGGGAGTGAAACAACAAGCAGGGGCGGGGGCAGAAATCAATACAACGTCTGCACCAGCCAACCTGTGACAGACTGCCAACCGGGAGCCTGGAAAGAGCCCCTCCCTGTGTAGAGGCTCTCTCTGGGAGGGAGGTCTGGGCGCAGACATCTTGCTCTGACCTGACTTCCTCAACAGCTGAAAAAAGACGTAAAACAACAACGCTCCGCTACCAGAGAATTGTAACCTGATAACCTGGTTACAATTGAGACCGACCTCTAGCAAGGGGGCTGAGAGACTCAGCCCAGGCATAAGGACTGAAGGGGAATGGCACGCACCGCCCCCAGAAAACAAGCCAGAAGCTCAGGAGGACAACATTCCAATGCAAAACCCCAAATCGGGGGAAAGGCAATTTATTAAACTCCTGGCACTGACTAGGAGTTCCAAAAGCCCTACAACTCATTGATACAGTTTTCCACCTCATTTACTTTTTTAAACTTTTTTCTATTTTTACTTTTAAAGCTTCCACTTTAAGCTTAAAAATACATTCTCACAGTTTTTCTTCTTTCAATTTTTAGCCCCCTTCTTATCACAACGTGATACCCAATACAACACCCCATAGCATTTCTTTTTTTTTATTCTTTATTTTTTTTTCTCTTTTTTACCCTGAAATTTTTTCAAACACACCCCTGTATTTTCTGCTTTTGTTGTTGCCTCTTGTTTCCCTGTTCGCTCTCTCTGTTTTTCCCTTTCTTCTCTCTTTCCTTTATTCTCTCTTTTACGTGTACATGTAGATACAAGCTCCAAGTCAATCCCACATCCCTATTCAATACTACTCCTATATACAACCAGTTCTAATCCTCCTATATCTTTTGAAAGTGGGCTCCTCCAACAATAACAACAAGACAAACTCGGGAGCGTCTGAAACGCATTCCTTGCCCACAAGGAGTGTCTGCCCTCACCTTCCCACTCTAGTTTGTCAGTGTGTCTGTGTAACTGTCTTTAATTCTATATTATATAAGTACTGGTCTTGGGGGTCATATAGGTTGGGCTTCACTTTTTGATCTCTTCATTTACCCTTGATAACCCCTTTCTTTACCCTGTAACAGCTTTGTACCATATAAATCCTATCATCGGGCCCCGCTCTGGCAGGGGTGTCTTTTCTTGCTTCCTCTCTTCCATTTTCTTTTTTCTTTCTCCTCCCTTTTCGGTGGTGAACTCTGGTTGCTCCAAAACCATCCAACGACCAATCCACCAGATAGTGGCTGATATATCCAGCCACATACCCCCTCAACCACTCCTCACCACAATGACTCGGAGAAGGAACACCCAACAGAAGAAGAACCCTGAGACTGCAACTTCGGTCACAGAATTCCTGGAAATGAACATAAACAATATGACAAATATGGAATTCAGGGCAGCAATGGTCTGAGCAATAGTCAATTTAGAAAATAACATTAGTCTCAAAGTGGAAGCCATAGTAACAGAAGTGAAAGCTGAGGTTAGAAAGGCTTTAGATGAGATGCAATCTAATTTAAATATGCTAACAGCCAGAGTAAGTGAAGCTGAGATCGCATCAGTGATTTAGAAGACACACGGAATAAGAAGGAGGAGCAAGAGAAGTATTGGAGCAAACAACTAAAATCCCAAGAAAACAGAATAAGGGTAATGAATGATGCCATGAAACGCTCCAATATCAGAATTATTGGAATCCCTGAAGGAATTGAGAGAGAGAGAAGCCTAGAAAATATTGTTGAACAAATCATGGATGAAAATTCCCCAAATCTGAGGAATGAAACAAATGTTCATGTCCTAGAAGCAGAGAGGACACCCCCCAAGATCAATGAGAACAGAAAAACCTCCAGGCACATAATAGTAAAATTCTTGAATCATAAAACCAAAGAATATGTCTTAAGGGAAGCTAGGAGAAAGCGATCCCTTACCTATAGAGGGAGGACCATCAGAATAACATCAGACCTTTCCACAGAAACCTGGCAAGCCAGAAAGGGCTGGCAAGACATATTCAGGAAGTTACATAACAAAAATATGCAACCAAGGATAATGTATCCAGCAACGTTGACTTTCAGAATGGAAGGAGAAATAAAGAGCTTCCAAGACCGCCAAGGTCTAAAAGAGTATGCAACCACCAAGCCAGCACTACAAGAAATACTAAGAGGGGTTCTTTAGAGGAGAAACGAACCCAAGAGTGACACAAAACAG
>PITA01031480.1:0-14936 GCA_004023965.1 Spilogale gracilis
TATTATAAGAAAAATTCAACAGAAAGAATGAGTCAGCCAATTACAGACTCCTCTGTAGAATAGAGGCCTTGACTCAGAAAACAAACCAGGAAGAATTAGGTAAGAGATGCACAAACAATATACAATAGAAATATATAAAGGAGGCAGTGGGAGGAGAAGCAAGATGGACGAAGAATAGGAGACCTAGGTATCATCAGGTCCCAGGAGTTCAGCTAGATGGTTATCAAACCAGTTGAAACAACAACAAACAGAACAGGAGATCAAAGAGAAGAGTGGCAATTTTAAGAACAGAAAAGTGATCACTTTCTGGAAGAAAGGATACACAGAGAAATGAATCTGAGGTGACATTTGGGAAGACAGACCTTGGGGAGAGGGGCCAGCTCCCAGCGAGCAGTAGAGCAGCAGAGCACAAAATCAGAACTTTTACAAGTCTTCCCTACTGAGGGACAATGCCCCAGAGGCTAAACGGGGGGTGGAGCCCTCACTGGGATAGTCTGGTCTCCGGACCCACGTGGGACCCACGGGGGACACAGAAGGACCTGGGGTGCCTGAGCATGGCAAACCTCCCAATTATTGGAATGGGGAAGCCTGTTGCAGAGACAGAGCCAAGGAGTGGGCTCTCAGCTCCAGATTACCTCAAACCATGATCCAAGGCAGTCAGGCCACTGCTCTTCAAGCAGGGACCCTACAAGTGGCAAATCTGGGAAGACCTCCTCCTTCCTCCACCAGGAGGGGCAGCACAGGAGCACACTGTGGGAATCCACTGGCTTTGGAGACTCCAAATGGGGCCAATCACCAGAGATAGAAACACTCAGTCACAGGCTGGATGAGCACTGAGTGAAGTCAAACACCAGGGAGACACGTGTGACTGACTGCTTTCGGCAGGGGGTGCACTGAGAAGCCTCACCAAGCTCTCTGCTTTTCTGGGCGGGAGACTGGGAGGCCACCATCTTCATTCACACCCTCCAAAGCTGTATGGAAAGTGTTCAGGGAACAAAAGCTACTGAAAGGAAACCTGAGAACATTGCTTAGCCTGCCCCTGGCAAGGGTGTGGCAATTCGGCTCGGGCAAAGACATATGAGAATCACTACAACGGGACCCTCCTGTAGAAGATCAGCAAGAACATCTAGCTAAGACTAAGTTCACCAATCAATGAGAAAAGTGGGTCCTCGGGGGAATGCACCACATAGAATTCATGGCTTCTTTCCAATGATTTGTTAGTCTTTCAAAGTTAGATTTTTTAAATTTCTTTCTCTTATTCTATTTCTTAACATTTTTTCTTTCTTATTTTAAGATTTTTAAACTTTTTTACATTATCAATAACTTTTTAAATCTTTTTTAAGCTTCATTGTTTTAGTCATATTCTATCCCTTCATTATATTTGAGCTTATTTTTTGTATAAATATAGGTTTTTATTTCATTAAAACATTGGGATGGTTTCTTCTAACAGATAAAAAATATACCTAAATTTACCGAATGGTTTTGTTCTAGTCTCCAGCATTATCACATTCTTTCCTCTTTTTTTTCAGCCAACTTCTTATCAATTCTTTTTTTAGAATCTTTTTTAAATTTTCATCTCTACAGTCATATTCCATCCCTTCATCATGTATACCCTTATTTTTGTACATATATGTTATTCTTTCTCTAAAAACTTGGGAGGCAGTTTTTTCTAACAGAACAAAATATCCCCAAAATCAAGTGTGTGGCTCTGTTCCATTCACCAGTCTAACAGTCTAATCCTATGGAGAGAGAGAGAGGAGAGAGAGAGAGAGAGAGAGAGAGAGAGAGAGAGAGAGAGAGAGATTTTTTTTTCCTTTCTTCTCCTCATGATTTTGGGTCTCTTCTGATTCGGTTAGTGTATATTTTTCTGGGATCATTGCTACTATTTTGTATTTTATTCTCTCATTCATCTATTCATCTCCCTAAAAGAGAGACAACTACTAGACCATGAGGAGAGAATTCAAAAGATATACCATAAAATGAAAAAATATCAGAATAATTGGGATCCCAGAAGAAGAAAGAGAGAGAAGAGCAGAAGTTATATTGGAACAAATTATAGCAGAGAATTTCCATAATTTGGGGAAGGGAACAAGAACCAAAATCCAGGAGGGAAAAGAACCCCTCAAAATCAATAAAAATAGGTTCACACCCTGTCATCTAATAGTAAAACTAACAAGTCTCAGTGATGAAGAGAAAATCCTAAAAGCAGCTCTAGAGAAGAGGTCTGTAATATATAATGGCAGAAATATTAGATTGGCAGCAGACCTAGCCACAGAGACTTAGCAAGCCAGAAAGGATTGGCATGATATATTCAGAGCACTAAATGATAAAAATATGCAGCCAAGAATACTATATCCAGCTAGGCCTTCATTGAAAATAGATGAAATAAAAATCTTCCAGAACAAACAAAAACTAAAAGAATTTGCAAACACCAAACCAGCCCTAAGAAAATATGGAAAGGGTCCTCTAAGCAAAGAGAGAGCCTAAAAGTAACAGACCAGAAAAGAACAGAGAAAATATACAGTAACAATCACCTTACAGGCAATACAATGGCACTAAATTCATATCTTTCAATAGTTACCCTGAATGTAAATGGGCTAAATGTCCCAATCAAAAGACACAGGGTATCAGAATGGACCAAAAAACAAAACCCATCAAATGCTGTCTCCAAGAAACGCATTTTAGACCCAAAGACACCTCCAGATTTAAAGTGAGGGGCAGAAAATAATTTACCATGCTAATGAACATCAAAAGAAAGCTGTGGTGGCAATCCTTATATCAGACAAATTAGGTTTTAAGCCAAAGATTACAGTAAGAGATTAAGAAGGGCACTATGTACACTACATACTTAAAGGGTCTGTCCAACAAGAATATCTAACAATTTTAAATATCTATGCCCCTAAGACAGGAGCAGCCAATCATATAAACTAAGTAATAACTAAATCAAAGAAACACATCAATAATAATACAATAATAGTAAGGGACTTTAATAACCCCCTCACTGAAATGGACAGATCATGTAAGCAAAAGATCAGCAAGGATATAAAGACTTTAAATGACACCACAGACCAGATGGACATCATAGACATATTCAGAACATTCCATCCCAAAGTAATAAAATACGCATTCTTCTCTAGGACACATGGAACTTTCTCCAAAATAGATCACATCCTGGGTCATAAATCAGGTCTCAATTGGTATCTAAAGACCGGCATCATTCCCTGTGTATTTTCAGACCACAATGCTTTGAAACTAGAAATCAACAACAAGAGGAAAGTTGGAAAGAACTCAAATATATGGAGGTTGAAGAGCATCCTAATAAAAAATAAATGGGTCAACCAGGAAATTTAAGAAGAATTTTAAAAATTCATGGAAACAAATGAAAATGAAAACACAACTGCTCAAAATCTATGGGACACAGCAAAGACAGTCCTGAAAGTATATAGCAATACAAGCCTTTCTCAAAAAACAAGAAAGGTCTCAAGTATACAACCTAACCCTACACCTAAAGGAGCTGGAGAAAGAACAGAAAAGAAAGCCTAAACCCAGTAAGAGGAGAGAAATAATAAAGATCAGAGAAGAAATCAATAAAATAGAAACCAAAAGAACACTAGAACAAATCAACAAAACTAGGAGCTTGTTTTTGCAAGAATTCACAAAATTCATAACCCCCTGGCCAGACTTATCCAAAAGAAAAAATACCCAAATTAATAAAATATGAATGAAAGAGGAGAGATCACAACCAACACCAAAGAAATATAAACAATTATAAGAACATATTATGAGTAACTATACACCAGGAAATATGACAATCTGGAAGAAGTGGACGCATTCCTAGAGACATATCAACTACCAACACTGAACCAGGAAAAATAGAGAACCTGAACAGACACATAACTAGTAAGGACATTAAAGGAGTCATCAAAAATCTCCCAAAAAACAAGAACCCAGGGCCAGAGGGCTTCCTGGGGGAATTTTACCAAATATTTAAAGAAGAATCCATTACCTATTCTCCTGAAACTGTTCCAAAAAAGAGAAATGGAAGAAAAACTTCCAAACTCATTTTATGAGGCCAGCAAATCTTGATCCCAAAACCAGACAAAGATCCCATCAAAAAGGAAAATTACACACCAAAATCTTTGATGAACACAGATGCAAAAATTCTCACCAAAATACTAGCCAATAGGATTCAATAACATATTAAAAGGATTATTCACCACGACCAAGTGGGATTTATTCCTGGGCTGCAAGGTTGGTTCAACATCCACAAATCAATCAGTGTGTTGCAGTACATTAATAAAAGAAAGAACAAGAACCATATGCTCCTCTCAGTAGATGCTGAAAAAGCATTTGACAAAGTACAGTATCCTTTCTTCATCAAAACTCTTCACAATGTAGTGACAGAGGGTACATACCTCAAAATCACAAAGCCATCTCTGAAAAACCCACCACAAATATTATTCTCAACATCATTTCAATGGGGGAAAAATGAGAGCTTTTCCCCTAAGGTCAGGAACACTGCAGGGCTACCCACTATCACCACTGGTATTCAACATAGTACTAGAAGTCCTAGCCTCAGCAATCAGACAACAAAGAGAAATAAAAGACATCTGAATCAGCAAAGAAGTCAAACTCTGACTCTTTGCAGATGATATGATATTTTATGTGGAAAACCCAAAAGATTCTACTCCAAAATTATTAGAACTCATACAGGAGTTCAGGAAAGTATCAGGATATAAATTCAATGCACAGAAATCAGTTGCATTTCTATACACCAACAGCAAGACAGAAGAAAGAGAAATTAAGGAGTCTATCCCATTTACAATTGCACCCAAAATCGTAAGATACCTAGGAATAAACCTAACCAAAGAGGCAAAGACTTTGTACTCAGAAAAGGATAAAGTACTCATGAAAGAAATTGAGGAAGACACAAAGAAATGGAAAAACATTTCATGCTCATGGATTGGAGGAACAAATACTGTGAAAATGTCTATGCTACCTAAAGCAATCCCTATCAAAATACCATCAATTTTTTTCAAAGAAATGGAACAAATAATCCTAAAATGTATATGGAACCAGAAAAGATCGCAATAGCCAGAGGAATATTGAAAAAGAAAAACAGGGCGCCTGGGTGGCTCAGTGGGTTAATGCCTCTGCCATCGGCTCAGGTCATGATCTCAGGGTCCTGTGATCAAGGCCCAGATTGGGCTCTCTGCTCGGCAGGGAGCCTGCTTCCTCCTCTCTGTCTGCCTGCCTCTCTGCCTACTTGTGATCTTTCTCTATGTCAAATAAATAAATAAAATATTTAAAAAAAAAGAAAACCAATGTTGGCAGCATCACAATTCTAGACTTCAAGCTCTGTTACAAAGCTGTAATCATCAAGACAGTATGGCACTGGCACAAGAACATACACATAGATGAACGGAACAGAATAGAGAGCCCAGAAATGGACCCTCAATTCTATGGTCAACTCATTTTTGACAAAGCAGGAAAGAATGTCCAATGGAAAAAAGACAGTCTTTTCAACAAGTGGTGTTGGGAAAATTGGACAGTCACAGGCAGAAGGATGAAACTGGAGCATTTCCTTACACCACACACAAAAATAGACTGAAAATGGATGAAAGACCTCAGTGTGAGACAGGAATTCCTCAAAATCCTTGAGGAGAACACAAGCAGCAACCTCTTTGACCTAAGCCACAGCAACTTCCTCCTATAAACATTGCCAAAGGCAAGGGAAGCAAGGGCAAAAATGAACGATAGGGACTTCATCAAGATCAAAAGCTTTTGCACAGAAAAGACACAGTCAACAAATCAAAAGACAACTGACAGAATGAGAGAAATTATTTGCAAATGACATATCAGATAAAAAACTAGTATCCAAATCCATAAAGAACTTCTCAAACTCAACACCCAAAGAACAAATAATCCAATCAAGAAATGGGCAGAAGACATGAACAGACAGTTCTCCAAAGAAGACATCCAACTGGCCAAGAGGCATATGAAAAAGTCCTCAACATCACTCAGCATCAGGGAAATACAAATCAAAACCACAGTGAGATATCACCTTACATCAATGAGATTGGCTAAAATTAACAAGTCAGGAAATGACAGATGTTGGAGAGGATGCAAGGAAAGGGGAACCCTCCTACATTGTTGGTGGGAATATAAGCTGGTGCAGCCACTCTGGAAAACAGTGTTGAGATTCCTCAAAAAGTTGAAAATAGAGCTACCCTATGACCCAGAATTTACACTACTGGGTATTTACCCTAAAGATACAAATGTAGTGATCTGAAGAAGCACGTGCACCTGAATGCATATAGCAGAAATGTCCACAATATCCAAACTCTGGAAAGGGCCTAGATGTCCAGGAACAGATGAATGGATAAAGAAGATGTGGTATATAATATAAACTATGGAGTACTACGCAACCATCGAAAAGAATGAAATCCTGCTATTTGCAATGACATGAATGAAACTGGAGGGTATTATGCTGAGTGAAATAAGTCAATCAGAGAAAGACAATTATCATATGATCTCTGATATGAGGAATTTGAGAGGTAGGGCAGTGGTTCATGGGGGAAAGAAAAAATGAAACAAGATGGGACTGGGGAGGGAGACAAACTATAAGAGACTCTTAATCTCAGAAAACAAAAACTGAGGGTTGCTGGGGGTGGGGGAGGGATAAGGTGGCTGGGTTATGGAAAAAATAATTTTAAAAAAGTTATAGAAAATAAATAAGTTAATCAATCAATCAATTAATTAATTAATTAAAAGGAGACAATGACTCCACTGCACCAAAGAATTAAAAAATACCAGAAAGGGAAGCCAATTAGACTTTACCAGAGGCTTCAGAATTTTTTAAAGAATAAAAGCCTGATAGCTCATAAATTTAAAAACTATACATGTTTCTTTTCCTATAAACAGCAAAGTCAAATTTACTTTATAAACAAAGTGGTCCACATCACATCACAAATGGAGTAGGAAAATGAACTTCCTAAGGTCCATACTAGTTTTTGTTTTGTTTTGTTTAATTTTTGTCTCTTGTCTTTAGATTGGACAAAGGCATGGATAAGGTGACTCCCTTCATTATAAATTAGTCTAAATGTCATCAGACTCTTGGCTGTCATCTGCCCAGAGTACAGCTCATCCCGTAGCTCTACCAACTGCATTGGCTTCCATAAATGGACCCATGTTGAATGAATGATGGAAGAGGCCAATCTTTGTCCTAGTCTGATAACTAGCCTCCCTCCCCTTAAGCATAAGACACAAGAATAGGCAGAGAACCACAATGCTAATATGCCAGCTGTCCCATTTATTATAGGAAGACAAGAAGTATCTTTTTTTTATTATTGTTACTTAAATTTTTTTCCCAGTGTTCCAAGATTCATTCCCCATTCCCTACACCCAGTGCTCCATGCTTTAGTTGTCCCCAGTACCCACCACCAGGCTCTCCCATCCCTCCACCCCCCTCCTTCCAAGTCCCTCAGTTTGTTTCTGTGTCCAAAGTTTCTGTTGTTTCGTTGTGGTGCATGAGGGGTAACCAAGAAGTATCTTAATTGTGATTTAAGTAGACATTAGAAAAGAAGTCTTTTAGTATCAGTTGATAACAGAACCTTTTTAGTAATACATATGTGCTGCTAAACTGTGAGAAATATCTGCATAAAATATACATCTGCACACCCCCAAACTGTGTGCCCAATGAATGCATGTGCTGATTTCCAGGATTTGTAACATATTTCCACAAGATACCAAGATTCCCCACACACCCTATAACCTCCTGAAAAACCAGTGATGCTAAAATAATATTTAATCTGGAAAATACTTTTTCAACTTTCCTTTCTGGTTATTTTTCTTTCTGAATACTTAAGTATCAGTCTCTGTTTTTCTTTATTCAATAATGTCATGGCCTTGTTAGGATTAAAGAAGATATATATATATATATATATATATAATGCTTATAAATGTAAAAGAGCTGTACAAAGTTATTGGTTATTTTTACTGAGTTGAAAGTGACTTCTCTCCAAACTTCTCAGGCTCTCAAAACTGTGCCAAAATATAATCATACACCAAACTAAACTAATATGCATATTTTAAACTGATATTATAGAGACAAAAAGTTAAAACTATAGTAAAAATATGATTTCTCCACATAGGTGGGTTGGAGCACCAAGAACCTGATATTAATCCACTCTTCTGCTAGGTTGTACCCAAGGGAATTAGCTCAGACTCAGAAAGGCTTAGCCTAGTGGGGAAAACAAAATGCTTTATAAGGACAGGGCGCCATGTGTTCACAGGATTACTTGAAATTCAGGTAATGACTGGACTCTAGTAGGTAGCATCATGGATGGCATCTCTGGCCATATCATCAGCGAGGCTAACTGATTATAACAATTTCTTTCCTGCCTATCTTCCTCACTGCCCCTCTTCTCCATTGCAGCAGTTGCATCTTTTCTGCTAAGCAGATTAGGGAGTACAGCTGGAGACTCATAAGGGAAATCTGTATAAATAAAGCAGAAAAAGAGGCAGGAGACAGAATTCTCCACTAAGTAATCTTTGGAGATTCCTTTTGAATGTATTTTATCTACAATTCTTTAGAATATATTCGGAATATGTTTTCTCAACCATCCAGAAATCAGTTCCTTTGGAATTATTGGAAACTCACTCATCTCTGATCACAAAACCTCTGCTTGATTCTCTTGATCTTGTCTTGATTCTCAAAATAATAAGCTGGATGCCTATATGTCTGTAGCCTTCACTGCTTACTTTTCAGTTACTTGTATCACACTGAATTAAAACTGACTTTGTATTGTGTATTTCTCCACTGTTAGTTTCTTGCCAAGAGGACTTTTCCCTCTATATTTCCTTCTGACCTCCAATCAGAATGCTGCCTATTTGAGTGATATCATCAAGGTCATTAAAACTATAATGAACACCTTCTTTGAGCCCTATAACCTTTCAAATTTGCTTAATACTGTAGATGGACATTTCATACAGGGATGCCCAAGTCCTGAAGTTTTTTTCAGGCAAAAAATATGCTCAGAAACCAGAAAATTCTTAAATACATCTTTTTTATTTCAGTGTTCCAAGATTCATTGTTTATGCACCACACCCAGTGCTCCATGCAATATGTGCTCCTCTTAATATCCACCATGAGGCTCACCCATCCCCCCAACCCCTTTCCCTCTAAAACCCTGTTTGTTTCTCAGAGTCCACAGTCTTTCATGGTTCATCTCCCCCTCTGATTTATCCCAATTCACTTTTCCTTTCCTTCTCCTAATGCTTTCCATGTTATTCTTTATGCTCCTCAAGTAAATGAAACCATATGATAATTGACTTTCTCTGCTTGACTTATTTCACTCAGCATAATCTCCTCCAGTCCTGTCCATGTTGATACAAAAGTTGGGTATTCATCCTTTCTGATGGAGGCATAATATTCCATTGTATATATGGACCATATTCTTTATTCACTTGTCTGCTGAAGGGCAACTTGACCCTTCATCATCATTAGCCATCACGTAAATTCAAATCAAAACCACATTGAGATACCACCTTACACCAGTCAGAATGGCCAAAATTAACAGGACAGGAATCTATAAGTGTTGGAGAGGATGTGGAGAAAGAGGAGCCCTCTTACACTGTTGGTGGGAATGCAAGTTGGTGCAGTCGCTTTGGAAAATAGTGTGGAGATTATTCAAAAAATTAAAAATAGAGCTACTCTATGAATCTGCAATTGCACTACTGGGTATTTACCCCAAAGATACAGATGTAGTTAAATAAATCTTTTTAAAAGGGAACACACCTTTTTGGCTCAGTTGGTTGAGCCCCTGACTCTTAATTTCAAATGGGGCCATGATCTGGGGGTCATGGGATCGAGTCCTAGGCTCCACACTCCACAGGAGTCTGCTTAAGATTCTCTCCCCCTCTGCCCCTCCTCCTCCCTCTCAAAATAAATAAATCTTGGAAGGAAGGGAGAGAGAGAGGGAGAGAGAGAGAGAGAGAGAGAAAGAGAAAGATAGAAAGATGAAAGAAAGAAAGATGAAAGATAAAATGATGAAAGAAAGATGAAAGATAGAAAGAAAGATGAAAGAAAGAAAGAAAGAAGAAAGAAAGAAAGAAAGAAAGAAAGAAAGAAAGAAAGAAAGAAAGAAAGAAAGAAAGAAAGAAAATCCTGGTGAAGATAGCATGCCAAATAGAACTCAGATACAATCATGAACATGTACCAAACTAAACCCGTATATAAAGTAGATCACCCTTTCAAAAACAGGGATTACAATAGATCTTTTCTTTTTTTTTTTAATATTTTATTTATTTGACAGAGAGAAACACAGCCAGAGAGGGAACACAAGCAGGGGGAGTGAAAGAGGGAGAAGCAGGCTTCCCGCCGAGCAGGGAGCCCAATGTGGGACTGATCCCAGGTCTCTGGGATCATGACCTGAGCCAAAGGCAGTCGCTTAACCAACTGAGCCACCCAGGCACCCCTACAATAGATCTTAATAAGTTTAGAAGACAGCTGACAGTGCCAAAGATAAATATGGATTCAAGGATATTGTCTTCTACAGTATGGCTGGTGCAAGAGAAATTAGGGAATCAAAAGAATTGCTGCCCGTTTTCCAGAAATTAATTCATTTATCTTTTTCTCCTGAATGAATCAAGTCGCAATGTTTGCAAGCATTTAGTTACTAACCTACGATGTAGAAGCAATTTATTAGATGTTAGGTAGGGAATACAACAAAAGCTGAAAAGGTTTACAGAGGCCTACCACATTCTTGGAAAGCCTATTCAAGTTACAAGAATGTGACTTAATGAGTTCTTTCATATCACACTCTATTTCAGCTAATGAGGTGTCTCTGCAATTATTCGGACTCACTTGGAGCCAAACACCTGGAGATGAGCACGAAGATGCTGTGACCTTCACTGTGATGTGGTTGGCTTATGATTCCTTCCATTCTTCCCTCCGAGTACTCACAGCTTGCTAGTCATGGTAGTGATGATGTTGTGCATTACTCACATTGTTTTATTCCTTTGTCTTTATCACTGTTGTTTTGCTTTAGTTCAACTACATAAATTTGAGAAATTCTCTTTCAGTTAAATGTTGAAGAACCAAGAATTTCTGTGGAACTTTAGATTTAGAAGTATTCACCCCTGAGGGACTTTTCAGGAACAAATTATCCCCCAAGGCTAAGAAAGGGAAAGAGGGGCAAAACTATGCCATAATACTGGCATGTCCCCAATAATCACATAAATTCAATAAAATTACCACTAGTTTCTTAAATAACAGGAAAAATATTTTAAATTTGAAAAGGAATAACAATATGTGATTGTTGCCAAGATTTATTTGGGGGGGTTAGTAAAATTGTGCCTATGAAACATTTAAATTATTAAATTAGACTAATCAAATCAGTATAATAATGGCATAGGAATGGCTAAATAAATAATTGAAACAGATTAGAAAATCAAAAACAGACCCAAGTATATATAAGAATTTAAAATACAGAGTGCCTGGGTGGCTCAGTGGGTTAAGCCTCTGCCTTTAAGCTCAGGTTATGATCTCAGGGTCCTGGGATCGAGGCCTGCATCAGACTCTCTGCTCAGCGGGGAGCCTGCTTCCTCCTCTCTCTCTGCCTGACTCTCTGCCTACTTGTGATCTCTCTCTCTCTGTCAAATAAATAAATAAAATCTTTTTTAAAAAACAATTTAAAATACATAAGAAAAACATTTCGATCTATGGGAAAGAGAATGTTTGTATAACTGTATATGGAAAAATATTTTAAAAAATAGAACAAAATAAAGCCAGATCTTGATTTCATATTAAAACAAATCTCAGGTGGGTTAATAGTCTAAACCTAAAAATAAAATTATAAAAATATTTTTAAGAAGTGCCTGGATGGCTCAGTCAGTTAAGCAATAGACTCTTGATTTGGGCTCGGGTCATGATCTCAGGGTCTTGAGATCAAACCCTGTGCCTGGCTCCACACTGGGTGTGGAGCCAGCTTGAGAATCTTCCTCTCCCCCTCCTTCCCCCCTCCCGACCCCTCCCACCAGCATGCACACACTCTCTCTTTCTAAAAAAGAAAAGAGAAGAAAAAAACAAAGAAAAAAACAGACAAAAATATTTTTTTAAACAGGAGATTTTCTATAGAACCACAAGATAGAAAAATTCTTAAACAATAAAGGAAACCCAGAAGCCATAGAGAAGATAAATATGGGTTTTGGGGGGGGAGGGTTTTTTTTTTTTTAAGAGTAAAACAAAAAGAATTCTGCTTGGCATAAAACAATAAACAAAATCAAGAAAAAAACAGATTCTAAAATATATGCACCAACAAAACTCATGACTGACAAATAGTTGTATTCCTAAAATACAAAATGCTTCTACTGATTAATAGGCAGAACAACAAACCCTGCCATAGAAAAGTGAGAAAGAAAATATGAGACAATTTAAAAAAGGAGAAATGCAAGTCACCAGGACACAGATGCTCGCTCAACTTCACAATACTAAGGAAAATGCAAAGTAAAATAACTAGATACCATTTTCACCCATTATTGTTGCAAACATTTAAGACTGGTATTTCCAATAGAAATGAGGATGTGAAGCCCGGGCAATCTCATACACTGATGATGGGAATCTGAATTGCTTCCTTTTTTGGAAAGTATCTGGCAGTCTCTGTTAAAATATCAAACGTGCATTATCTTTGACTCAGCAATTCCACTTCTAGAAATTCCTCCTATTGAAAAAAATCACAAACATAAAAGAATGTGGGTAGGAAAGTGCTTAATGCAGCATTGTTTGTAACATCAAAGTAAGTGCAAACAACCTCAATAGCTATCAATAAAGTTATAGTTAAGTATATTAAGATACATCCACATGGCAGATGACCCTACAGTTATTAAAAAGGAGCTGAGTTTTTGATCTGAACTGAAAATCTAAGACATATTAAGTGAAAAAAAATGAAAGTTGCCAAGCAATGTGTATAATATGATCATATTATGCTTTGCAGAAAAACCCTCTATGTATATATATGTGTGTGTGTGTATGTGTATATATATACATATACATATACATATATATTCATGTATACACACACAATTAGAAAAAATATGGAAGAATACCAGGATACCCACCAAATGCTAATATTGGTTTTATCAGGGAGATAGGGTTAAAGGAAGGAGAAACTTATAATTGTTTCTTCATATATGTCTTTATTATTTGAATGTTTACAATAAACATATTGTCAAACTTAAAAAATATATTTTAAAAGTAGCAGCTGATCTTGCCATTCTACTCTTTATTTATTCAACATATATTTATGGGTTCTTAAGTTTAAAACTAAAATTATATAATTTCTTAAAAGGGAAATTCAAAATAATCTCAAACAAGTAAAATCATTAAGCTGTTTGGGATATACTTAGCAATAATTAAGTCATTCCATTGCAGTTCTACTCAATAATTGACTTTAAAAATTTATTAAATTATTTTTATGGTTAGAAAACAAACTGGTAACACAGGTCCTGTGATTAAAAACATTGTTATCATTTATTCTATGCTCTATGACATAAAACAAAAATTTTCATGTTTAACAAGAGTCTGAACTTTTTCTTTTTACACTCTACCTCAGTGTATAGACCTCATTCTATAAAGAAATAAGACCTACCTCAAGAGAATAATGTAAATCTAAACTCTTACACCTTATTATAAATTTGCTTCCTGCACTTTGGATAGCTAGTGCATTAATAACAAACCTAGAAGTTTAATTTTTCAAGTTCTCTTGAGAGAATTAACAAATTTAGGAGTCAAAAGTTGACTCAAAGACCCAATATGTGGGTGCTTGGGTGGCTCAGTTAAGCATCTGCCTTTGGCTCAGGTCATGATCCTGGAGTCCCGGGACTGAGTTCCACATCGGGCTCCCTGCTCAATGGGAGGCCTGCTTCTTCCTCTCCAGTCGCCCTGATGTGCTTCCTCTCTAGCTGTGTTTCTCTGTCAAATAAATAAAATTAAAAAAAAAAAAAAGACCCAATATGTATGAGAAGAGTTTTCTAGGGGATGCATTATCTAGCTATTTCTCTAGGTTTTCCAGGCTCTCTGTTTACTCTGTTTATATTAATTCCTCCATTCCTTCACTTTCACGGGGCAGGGTTTGTTCCTAGGGGATCTCAGAAACAAATGTGCAATAACTAACATCTTTATAGATTCCTGATAACATCATTCTATTCCACTTTAATTGATATTTTAACTGTTTCTTTTCCAATTTTTTCTTTCAGTTTTTCTCTTTTTCAAGTATTCTGGTATATTTTTTTTTAAAAAAAAGAATATAACTCCTAACTATAGTTACTATATTTTCATAAATACTGAAAGTGCAAATTAAAACAGATTTTGCACAAGGAAAGAATAACTAGATAGATATACCAACTTTCATTACTCGTAAAGGTGCATTTATGTTACTTTTGGAAGATTATTTTCAATTTTCCTCTATGAAAACAGAAAAACTATTGTAAAAATCTACGGTAAGGGTGCTATGGTCTGAATGTTTGTGTCCTCCCCCAAAAAATTGATAGGTCTGAATCTTAATCCTCAAGGTGATGGTATTAAGAGAAGGGCATTTTGAGATGATTTATCAGAAGGGCAGAGTCTTCATGATTGGAATTGGTGCCTCTGTGAAAGAGACCTCAAGGAGCTAGCTTGTCCCTTTTGGCATATGAGAACACAGTGAGAAGCCAGCAGTCTGCAACCCAGAAAAGGGCTTTCACCAGACTCCCACCATGCTGGCAACCTGATCTGAAGACTTCCAGCCTCTACAACTGTAAGAAATAAATTCCTGTTGTTTATAAACTCCCTAGTCTGTGCTTTTTTTTTTTTTTGACTCTAATTTATTTATTTATTTATTTATTTTTTCCAGTGTTTCAAGATTCATTCCCCATTCCCCACACCCAGTGCTCCACGC